>RJWK010021037.1:0-31005 GCA_004363435.1 Platanista minor | reverse complement strand
GGCTGAGAGCTGGGAAAGGCCACCTTGGCCTGTTTCCCCATCAGTAGGGGGGCTCTTTGAGAGAAGCACCGTGTCTTACGGCTCTCCATCTGTCCTGTCCCCCAGCACAGGGCCTCGCCTGTCCCACCAAGGGTGGAACAGATGTCCCCCTGGCAACTGCCAGTCCCAGGCCCTGGGGACAGGCTGCTGTGGGACAGAGATGTGTGCAGGGTGTGTTCAGGGTGACCAGGCCCGGGGGCCTCCTAGTGCAACCCCTGCTTCTTCCCTTGTCACCTCATCCAGTCTGCACACGGCAGCAGGAGGTCCTGCTAAAGCCCCAAGTCTGGTCTCAGCGCTCCTTTGCTCAAAACCCCGCCAGGGCACGCATCTCACAAGAATGAGTGCTGAGGTCCTGCGGAGGCCCGCACAGCCCACACTCTGCCCCGTTACCTCTTGACTTCAGCTCCCGGAAACCCCCCCGTGCCAACTCGGCTCTTCTTGCTGGACCCTGAGCCAGCAGGGCATCATACTCGCTGTTCCTTTTTTCTGGAACGTTCTTCCCCACAAGGTTCACCTTTCAAGTCTTCACCAAACGTCTCTTTTCCTGACCTCCTGACCACCCTGTTTACCTTACCTACCACCAGCCCTACCTTCCTCTTTCTCCATAGCACGTCTCACCACCTGGGATTGCCTTAGGTTTGGGGCTTCCCGCCTGTCTCGCCCGCTAGAATGCCTGTCCCGTGAGGGCAGGATTCACGTCTGCTCCCAGGCCACCAGGGCACCCGGCGAGCAGGCCGGTTGGGGCAGGCCGGGTGGGAGGGGCCCAGTGGCCCAGAGCAGCCCAGCGCTGGAGGAGCAGGTGAGGCAAGGCTGGATCTGCCACTGCCCATGGGGCTGACTGTGCAAATGAATACCAGGAGCCCCTCTCACTGGGGAGCAGGGGTCCCAGACATGTCTTCAGGGTCGAGTTCAACCTCCTGAGGGCTGGGTGAGCTCATGTCAGGAGGGACTCCCCTCTTCTCTCTCCTGAAGCTGCTGCAAACCTGGGACCCCATCCCACTGATATGGAAGAGCCACTGGAGGGAGGCCCAGCTCACCCCTCCCTCCCTTCCCCTCACCCCCAATCCCAGTGGGGTAAGAGGGCAGGGTCACAGGTCAGGGAGTGACCTTTCCAACTTGGGGTCAGTCATCCTGGCAAACTGAGCACAAAGCCAGCCTCTCCGCATCTGCAGGAGGCTGTCTGGGCCCAACGACATTCCAAGCATTCTTTGGGGTCCTGTGTCTGGAGAGAAGTAGGGCTTTGTGCAGTAAGGAAGTGTGAGACTGACTGCGACCTCTTTGTTTTGGCTGCCAGCACCTCCTGCTATCCTCAGGCCCCACTGTCTGGCCTGACGGAACCAGCTGGGGTGAAGAGGGGGGTGAGGACAGAGGTCCCTGGGGCTGGTGCCCTCCTGCCGCCCTGCAGGCACACAGCCCCTGACAGGCCTTCCTTCACAGTGCCCTGCTGGGTCTGGCCTCAGACAGTCTGGTAGAGATCAGGTTGAGGGCCAGGCCAGGGGTCCCAAGCTTATTCCAGAAACAGCACCTTAAGTGGCCTGCAGCTTGGCCTGTGGGGAGAACTTGAACCCAGGGGTCACCACATTGGTTTGAATCTTAGCACTGGCACTTACTAAGGAGGTGGCCTTCTCCCAGTGAAGTCAGCTCTCCAAATCTTAGTTTTGTCATCTGTAAAATGGGCTAATAACACTCACCAGATAGTGTTATTGAAAGGATTAAGTGAATATAAGTAATGGTGCCCGGGATGGTTTCTGGCACAACAAGGCACCCGATAAATGTGAATTCTATGGTGTCAGGAGATTCTGAGAGGGAGACAGAGCAGGAGAAACTCAATCCCTATCCTCAAGGGCTCATGGGATAGATAAGCAGTGAGGAGACCTCCAGGAAGAGGAAGGGACACCTGGGAGGGGTGCCCATGCCGGGGTGAGGGTGTGCTTGGGGGGACCCCAGCCACCTCCTCTTCCTGGACCAAGGGCTCCTCATGACTCAGAGAGCACTCAGGCATCTGGGGCAGAAACACAGAGAGCCGAGGGGCTATCCTGCCCTGATCCACATGGGCAGTTAAGAGGCCGGACAAGGAAGGAAGGGGCTCGTTCAAGGATGTCAGTCCAGGCACTGCCTATGACTCTGAGAACCCCACACAGAAGCGGTGGGGACCACGGAGGGTGAGGGGTACATGATGATCATAGGGAAACAGCTGCAACTCAACCACAGGGAGCGTAAGTCTGGCCATCACAGGAAGGCCTCCCTAAGGGGATCGCTTCCAGTCAGTGGCAGCGCAGGGCAGAGTGTGGCCTGGGGGCTGCAGAGGGTCCCTGTCCTGGGAAAGAGGCCACGTCCCGCCCTGAGGGCCCAGAGCTCCTGGAGGAGCATTTGCTAGCTGCGTGACCTTGATGAGTTAAGCTTTCAGCGTTAATGAAAGAGGGTTCTCAGAACCACCACACCCAGCGGCACTGCCTGCGAAGCTGCTAGCGCAGAGCTCCCATCACAGACGGCGGCTGGTTGCACTGTCCCTGCAGAAGCCTTGGCCTAAGAAGGAAGAGAGGGCCCCTCAGTCCAGGCCCTGGCTCTGCATCTGGCCCACTGTGTGGCCACCAGCCGGTCTCTGGCTCTCTCTGGGCTGCACTTCTCCCTCCAAATGATGAGAGTCTGAGTGACAAAACCCCTCCTGTTCTGGCCTGCTGTGTGGCCTTGCCTTGTCCCCGGAGGAGCCTGCTCTGTGCAGGTGGAGCCAGGTCAGGGGTTCCACATTCACCTTCCAGTGGGACAACTGCCGCTGATGTTAGACGTGCCTCAGCTGCAGGGCATGCTGGGAGGATCCCATGGGGCATGGCTGGCCCGCCTGGGGAAAGAGGCAGGGGCCCACTGCTGCCAATTCCAGGTGTGTCTCGGGCTGTGATACCTGCCAGGATCAGACCCAAACGGCACCGCTGGGTAAGGGTGTGGCTTGTGGCAGGGAGGCCCCCTCTATCGACATCACTGATTGTGGGGAGGGGGCTGGCAGGGGCCAGGGCATTCAGAGGGATCCCTAAACCCTAGGGCAAGTGCACAGGAGTGGCAGGAAGCAGTGGCCTTGGAAATGTCTGCTCAGTCTGGTGGAGGAGCCATCGTGCGGGGGTGAAAGCAGGCTGCCGGCCGGGCTGCAGCCACAGAGAGAGGTGGGCGTACATGCTGTATTTGCAGGTTGCTAGTGTTCAGAGTCCCGAGCTGGGCGTGGTCCTGCCCCCAACTTAATCCCTGTTCACACCCGGCACTGAGCGGGCAGCTAGCCCTGCTCTGGGCCTCACAGTCTTAGGCTGTGAGTCTGTTGGCTCAGTGAGCTGGGCGTGGGGGGAGGCCTGAGCGTGCAGGCTCAGAAGTGCTCAGAAGAGCACCTGTCCTTGGCCAGATACCACGGCCCTGTATCTTCCCACAGAGAATGCTGGGCCTGCTGCCGGGAAGACGTGGGAGTGACTGGCTATCCGGAGCTCCAGCTGCAAAGTGAGCTCAGGACAGGGCCACGGTCTGAGGCTGGGCCTGCTGCTGCTGCTGTCCGTCTCCTCTTCCTGAGCCCCCAACGAACAGGATGTAGCCCCGATGGAAGTGACACGAGGTTCCCCATGTTTGCTTGGGATAGCAAGTTTGGACATAACAGGACATGCTTGGAGAGAGAAGTGATGTCATTGAACTCCAGCAGCTATCTCATGGAACCCCAGATGGACTCAGGAGTCTCAAACTCAAACGTGTGTATGACTCACCCGGAGGGCCTGTTAAAACACAGATTCCTGGGCCCGACCACCAGAGCTTCGAATCCAGCAGGTCTGGGGTGGGGCCTGAGACTCTGCATCGCTAAGATGTCACCAGTTGTTGCTGATGCTGCCGACCCCACACCCACGATGAGCGGCACCGTCTAGACCTCTGCTGCTCTGTCACCAGAGAGCTTGTTAGAGGCGCAGAATCTGCACCTCCTCCAGCCTCGGAGTCAGAACTTGCATTTTAACAAGAGCCCAGGTGATTCCCAGGCTCGTTCAAATTCACTGGGCAGGGCTTCCCTGGTGGCGCAGTGGTTGAGAGTCCGCCTGGCCATGCAGGGGACACCGGTTCGTGCCCCGGTCCGGGAAGATCCCACATGCCGCGGAGCGGCTGGACCCGTGAGCCATGGCCGCTGAGCCTGCGCGTCTGGAGGCTGTGCTCTGCAACAGGAGAGGCCACAACAGTGAGAGGCCCGAGTAACAAACAAACAAAAACAATTCACTGGGCAGTGGAACGGTGCTGTCCGTTAGAACTTTCTGAGATGACAGAAACGTTCTAGACCTGCACTGTCCAATACAAGAGCCACCGGTGATGGTTGAGCGTTTGAAATGTGGCTCAAGTGACTTAGGAACTGAATTCTGTATTCTAGTTAACTTTAATTTAATTTAAACAGCCGCAAGTGCCTAGTGGCTTCCATTTGTCACCACAGGTCTAGAATGACCCAGCTCTGAGGGCCTGTAGAGGTTGTCACTGTGTAGATGGGACAAAGGTTCAGAGAGGGATCAGAACCTGCTCCAGGTCGCTCAGTGAGTCAGTGACAGGCTGGGACCAGAACAATGTCCCTGGGCTTTGTACCAGCGTTTTCCCCTCTGCAGAGCGCTGCCACCAGAGTTCCAGGATTCGCGTGCAGAACTCCCTGAGAGGCTCAGAGGAGAAAAGGGGGAGGGAATTGGGGGTTAGAACTGAAAGTGACCCCCAGTTTGCAGCTTGGACCTTGGGCGACAATGGTGCAACTTGGTGAGACACGGCCGCAGTGCTGGGGGAGGGGAAGACGAGTTTAGCCCTAGAAGGTGCAAGTTGGAAACCTGTGGAGTGGGCAGTCAGAGGTGTCCAGAGGTCCTGGGCTGCAACCCCACGGAGAGTGCAGGGAGGGGCCAGAGGGTTGGGTCCCCCGTGCTGTGCACACCTGCTGTCCCCCACCAGGCTCCTTGGGACACGCTCCTTCAGTCCCCTGAGGTTCCCGTGGGCCCTGCTTGCAGCAAGGGGTGATGTTCGGCAACCAACTGACGTCCCAAGCACCTGTGCCCTCGCCAGGCACCAGAGTGTCTGTAGCTGGGAACATATGTATATGTATAACTGATTCACTTTGTTATAAAGCAGAAACTAACACACCATTGTAAAGCAATTATACTCTAATAAAGATAAAAAAAAAAAAAGAAAGGCCCTCGGAGGCACCACCTCCCTGGACCTCTGACTCAACCCAGCCTGTCTGGTGCCCCCTTGTCTGATGGCCCGAGGAAGGGGTGAAGTGAGGCCAGCTCAGCAAAACCCTCGCAGCACAGGTTCTGACTCTTCTATACCTCTACGCCCGGCGAAAAGAGATCCGTAAAGTGCCTCACCACGCACAAATAGAAAGACTATTTCTGGAACTAGATAGAGAGTAAAGTGGCAGGGCATCGAGGATCAAGGAGGGACAGGCCTGGTTACCAGCATCCCTGAGGGGACCAAGGGCTGGAGAGTGGGCCAGCTGGGGCCATGGAGGCAGGTGGGCCCCACGTGAGGGGACCTGCAGAGTCACAGCTGTCCACCCACGATGGCTGTCTGAGAGGTGGTGAGGTCCCCGTTGCGGAAGGAGCCCAGGCCGGGACTGGAAAGCAGCCATCGGAGAGGAGCTCCAGCCTCAGGAGGAGGGCTGCACCGGACGAAGTCTCGCGCCCTTTATTTTCCCAGATGCACTCATTCCATGAACTTTGTTCCTTCAAAGGAGCCGAGTAGCTGTTTCCACTTATATGATTTGCCATCCTAGGGATCCCTCCTCTCCTATCCCAGTCTTCCCCGCCTCCCTCCCAGCTAATTAGTATTGTTCATGTGCAGCTAATCACAGGTGTCACTGCGGGGTGTGACCTGATGCTCAGTGGCGCCACAGGCCAGTGCTTCTCAAATTCCCATGGGCATAAGAACCCCTTGGGGATCTGATCCAGCTGGTCTGGGGTGGGGCCTGAGAGCCTGCATTTCCAAGAGGCTCCCAGGTTCTGCTGGGACCACACCTGGAGGAAACAAGCCTGAGGCTGCCAGGGAGACCTGGAGGATTCTCTGACCAGGTGGCGGGTGAGCACTAAGGAGCCCCCCGTGCAGGAATTTCAAAGGAATGGACTCACTTCTTTCTGAAGCAGAACTAAATCTAAACCCCATTGCTCTCCATCTTGGGGGCCAATCCCAGGCTCCCTGCTTGAGAAGCATAGACCTACTGTTAGAGGGCAGCTCCACCACGGCCTGGGGAAACTGTGCAACCTCTCCCCCTGCCCCACCTGTCCCTGGTGAACTGCTTCTGTCTGGAGGAGCTCTTTTTTGGATCATAGGGTGGGTGGCTGAGGTCCCATCGGACCAGGGCCAGCCCGGCCCAGCCAGAGCTCTAGACAAACGAGTCTCCTTCCTCCCCTCCCCGAGCTGGCTGCTGACACAGAGGCAGCACTCTGCAGAGCCCCTCCCTGGGAACCTGGAGGTCTCCGCCTCTGGCCTTTCCCCCTCTAGGCTTCAGTTTCCCCATCTATAGTGTGGGAACGTGGGCTGAAGGCTCCCTCGGAGGTACCTGGCTCTGCACCCACCCATTCAGGGTCTGGGGGCTCAGAGCAGGTGGGGATGGGACGGTGGGGGAGAGGTGGGTGTAAGGGGTGACCCAGGCGGCTGGGACAGGGCAGGTGGCTGCATCAGGATGCACACGCCTTCACAGCCTCTCTCTGCACTAAGAGTTCTCAGCTATTTTTAGGAAGGTTGGCGTCTCCTGGGCTGTGATTCATTAATGCAGCTGACAAAGATCAGCATCTTTTGCAATGGCAGTGGGAAGTTGAGAAGGTTCCCTAGAGCAGCTGTGGAGGTAGAGGGAGAGTCCCAATGTTTCTACCCAGGGCTGTGTGTGCTGGGGAGGGGGCTTAGAGGGAGGAGGGGAGTGAAGTGTTGGGGGGACCTGGGAGTGTGCATTTTGAAAGTAAGGAACTTGGTGCCCAGGGCAGGGCTATTTGACCACAACAAAGCAGGACCGCTTCAAAGTTTTGTCAGTGTTCTGGAGAGATGCTCGTGTGTGTGTGTGAGTGTGTGTGTGATGGAGGAAGCCAACAAGGACACTGTGACATCATGGATCCAGGGCCTCTGTTGCTGATTTTGATAGATAGTTGTTGAGACCCTACTGTGGTCAGGCACTGTGTTGGGAGGCCCAGTTATTTACTGCTCTTTTGTCCATTGTGCATTTATTCTGTGCACCTGTATCGGGTGCCTGCTCTGTGCGGGCTCAGAGGCCTGGCTCTGATTCTGACTCCAGTATCTTCTGCTCTGTGACCTTGAATGAGTCCCTTCCCCTCTCTGGGCCTCACTTTCCTCCTCTGACAAATGGGTGTGCGGTAATCATTTCTTTCTCGCCTGCCTCACAGTTAACATAGTGGAGGCCAAGGCATCTGATGAACATCACAACACACTATTCTTGTTATGCCCACAGGACACTGCCATGAGGGGGAGTTCAGTGTACAGAGCAACCAGCCCCCTTCTCACCTCCTCATCGATTCCCTCACAGCCATCTTGGAGGACCACTGCAGCTTCTCCTGGCCTGCCCTTTCCCACAAGGCTCTTGGCTGAAGTAGGGGAGGAAGTGGGTTGCCCCACCAGACTCCATGCTGGGCCAAGGAGGAGACGGCTGCTCCCTAGGCCTGGGTGTCACCCCAGGTTCTGCCACCTGCTACCCACCCATGGGATTGTGTTCATCAGGGTTCTCCAGAGAAACAGAACCAAAATGTTGTGTTAGCTTGGGATGCCACAAGAAAATACCACAAACTAGGTGGCTTAAACAACAGAAATCTGTGTCTCACAGTTCTGGAGGCTGGAAGTCCAAGATCAGGGTGCCAACATAGTCGGACTCTGGTGAGAGCCCCATCCTCAAGACCTCACATTACCTCCCCAAATCCCCACCTCCTAATACCATCACATTGGGGGTTAGGGCTTCAATGTGTGGATGTGAGGGGACACATCTGGTCCGTAACTATATATATAAAGAGATTTATTACAAGGAATTGTCTCACACAGTTATGGAGACTAGCAAATCCAAATCTTCAGTGTGTCAGCAGCCTGGAGATCCAGCAAAACTAATGTTT
This sequence comes from Platanista minor, assembly GCA_004363435.1. Classification (NCBI taxonomy): domain Eukaryota; kingdom Metazoa; phylum Chordata; class Mammalia; order Artiodactyla; family Platanistidae; genus Platanista; species Platanista minor. The sequence goes on along the minus strand of RJWK010021037.1, from coordinate 22,879 downwards.
AGGTGACATCCTGGCAGAATTCCTTCTTACTCAGGGGAGGCTGGTCTTTTTGTTCTAGTCAGCCCTTCAAATTATTGGATGAGGCCCACATTACGGAGGGCTATCTGCTTTACTCAAAATCTACCTATTTAAATGTTAATCTCATCCAAAAACAACTTTCAAGTTGACACATAAGATATAACCACCATATAGATTGTGGGCCTGGCTTGGACATAAGCCCTGGGACCTTTTATGAGCCCTGGAACTTCCTTTCCCATTTCATCTTTCTGGACCATGCTTAGAGTTTACAAAACTGTCCCTAAGGGCCCACCTGGCTGTATCAGCTTATGAAAGATGCCAAACATCTGTGGGGTCTGGGCTTCAGGATGCCAGGTGGGAGCAGGTACAGTGCTGCTTCAAGGGCAAGCTGACAGGTCACTCCAGTGTCCACACTGCTGTAAATTCAGAGACTCAGAGTCGGACATTTCTCTTTCCCTAGAACAACCTCCAAGATGCCTTGTAACGTTTTAGGTGTTGCAGTTTAAAAATAGCAAGTGCTGCACAGCTTGGGTGTGAGGGAGGCCAGTGGCGGGCACCGCTGGGCAGTCCAAGAAAGGCTACGGGCTGGTGTGGGTTGGTGTGGGCCCTGGGACAGGCCTGGAACCAGAGGGGTCTGGGGACAAGGCCATCCCTTCCTTTCTTCCCCCACTAGCACCACTGAGCCCTCCTCTGAGCCCCTGGAGGTCACATGAACAGGATCCTGGAAGAACTTAGGAGCTGACAGATGCAGTGACAGCGGGGCTCAGCTCAGGTCTCATGGGAGCTGGGTGGGTAGAGGGGGTGTGACTCTGGCCTCCCCGGAGGATTAGGTTGGGTCCCAGAGGAGAAGGCTTTTGACCAGCCCTGAGGGGAACTGGGGTTTTTCCAGATGCCCCGGGTGCTCTGTGGAGGGAAGACAGTGGTCTCCAGTTCCCACATCAGCAGAGCAAGGAGCTTGGACTGGAGGAGCTCCAGGCCCCAAATCAAGATAATAAGTCTGCTTCCTGTGCTCCCAGGTCCTTCCTTCATGGGTGAGTGGGTGTGAGCGAGTGACACCCTGCCTCCAGCCCGGCTTGCGCTGAAGCAAACGTGGCTCAACGCCGCGAACTTGAGCATGTGTGCAGTCCCTGGGCGTCCCAGCTCTCCCTCGCCTGCCACGAGCCCTGGGGCTGCTCTCAGACCTGGGGCTGTAACGCAGGCCCATCAGCCGTCCGATCACCCAGATGCCTGGGCTGGGAGCAGCTCTGACTTGCCTCCCTGTGGCCTGAGTCCCCTGACTTCCACAGCGATCAGTGGGTCCCTCTCCCTTCCAAGCCCGGGGGCCGCCGGCAGTACCATATCTGAGGCTGCCTTGCCCCATCTCCTCTGTCTCTCAGGACAATGTGTTTCTGTGACAGAAGTCAACCAGGTCTCCTGTGCACTGCTGGGCTCCTTCGCCCCCCACTCGCCACCAGCTCCCTGAAGGCAGGATCCAGGGTCCTTCACCATCCCCACCCCCTTAGTGCCTGCCCAGTGCCTGCCGCATCCCCTCACTCAGCATTTCTGGATGACTGGGGAGGTCTGAGTCCCCTGTTCCAGGCTGTCGCCTGCCTCTCACCTGAGCTGGGACTGATGGATGCCCACTGACCTCAAAGAAGTTCCATGAGGAGCAAGTGGATGGGAAACAAGGAAACTGAGGCACAAAGGTGGTGAGACAGGAGGGGGCACAAGCAGGTGCAGCTCCTGGGAAGCCCAAGCTGTCCTTTCCCCACGTGGTGGCCTCTTCCGTTGTCTTGCCCCACCGCCCCTCAACCCTCGTTGCCCAGAGCCCTCCACTGCTGTTCCTTCTCCCACCTTGTCTCCTTCGCAGAGGGTCCCATGCTTCAAAATGATCTCTTCGTCTCCCCTCCACACCCCCGCACCCCCGGGCTCCCGAGTCCAGCCACGGGTCCAGAGGAAAGTAACCAATTCAACTAAACCACATGGACAGATACACCAACCAACGTCCAAGTGGACCCTCGCAAGGTAGCCTCGGTCCAGGGGACACTCTGAGTCTGGAGGGGAGAGGAAGGTGCTCTGCCAGTGGCCAGCTAGCTGCTTGATGCCCTCTGTTTTGCAAACCTGAGGGTAAGGCCGAAACAGAGCCAGGTCACCCCAAGGCTGCCCACAAAGGCCTGGGGCCCCACTTGGCCCCCGCAAGGCTTCGCCAGCCCACTTGGGCAGCCCACTTCCTACTACCATCTCGGCTTCTGACCCCCAGTGACGTGCTACATTCTTGAGCCGAGTGAGAGGCCTCATGGGAGTAGGTGACCACTCCCTCAGGCACAGAAAGCTAGTCTTCCCTCTGAAAACCTGTCCAGCGCCCTCTCTGCCTCTCCTACTCCTTTCAAGCCTTGCTCAGAAGGACCCAAAGTCTTCCGGGGGAAGATTTCCATTCCAGATGGTAGACGATGCACAGCCTTACTCCCTCCCTTTCCCATGCACTGGAATGCCTGTAGAAAGGTACAAGCATGGACATCCCCAGCCACATGGCAAAGAGCTCATCAGTGGCAAGAGATTGTATTGACTTTCTGGAAAATGGGAAGAAGCTTATACTGAACTGAAGGATAAGCCAGAGCAAGGAAGTCACAACCTAAGAGTGGCTCAGGAGAGGTCAGCACCACTTTCTATCAAAGGTCCGGCAGGGGCCCACCCTCAACATCAGAGTTCCAGAAGGAGAAAACCAAATGTGCAGGTTTAGAGGTTAGGAGAAAATAACCTAGTTTGAAGACACAGGTCTTCGGTCTGAAAAGCAGAACACCCTGGAATATCCTTATGAAATTTGAGAAGGTCAGTGATAAGATCTTACCTTCCAGAGAGTGAAAAACAGCTCACCTGCAAAGAAAGGGAATTAAATTAGTCTGAAAATCTGTAGCAATAGCACAGAGAGTAGAGGCCAATGGGTTCAGAGGGAAAATGATTTCGAGCCTTTGATCCTATAACTATAGATTATCAACTAAAGACCCTTTCCGACAAAGATTGTTTGAGGGTGTGCTACAAGCAAAATGAAAAAGGAATCTACAAAAGAGGAAGGCGTGGTGTGGAAGAAACAGTGGAACTAGCCCAGTGTGATGCCCTAAAAGGAAACCTCAGCTGGGGAGCTCACCGGACCCAGAAAGCTGATGGTCTGATATAGGCACTTCTACAAACAGTGTGATTAAAAATCCAGTGGTTGTAAGGCTATGGAAAAGAAGAGGAAGAGTGAAGAGTGTGTTTCTTTTTTGAATGAGAAAAGAGGCAGAACAAGAGGCAGCCAGGAAAAAGGAAAGCTGAGCAAGGAGTTGTGGTGCAAAAAGGTCTGCGGCCTGGGCTTCCCTGGTGGTGCAGTGGTTGAGAGTCCACCTGCCAATGCAGGGGACACGGGTTCGTGCCCCGGTCCGGGTAGATCCCACATGCCGCGGAGCAGCTGGGCCCGTGAGCCATGGCCGCTGAGCCTGTGCGTCCGGAGCCTGTGCTCTGCAACGGGAGAGGCCACAGCAGTGAGAGGCCCAAGTACCGCAAAAAAAAAAAAAAAAGGTCTGCGGCCAGCTGCAATGCAGTGGTTGACATGTCTGAGAAACTGACATATGTCAGGTAAGAGCATCCTGCATCCCCCTGATCCAGGCTTCGTGTCTTTCTTCTTCAAGCAGCCTAGGTTTTGTGACTAAGGAATACGATTCCATCTGTAAGGGACTGACTTGAACAATGTTTACGTGATCATAGTATTGCAAATCTACGTTGAAATCAGCCTATCAACAAAGCCCAGAAGTCATAGTTATTGAATAGCTTGTAAATGTTATAGCGTTGATCATGGAAAAGAAGTTGATAAAATTAAAGAACTTGATCATGTAAAAGAAGTCAGAATGTGGGGTTGGGAGGCTGGGGGCTGAGAGGAGGGGCAGAAACAATTTCCTTCTTCTGACAGAGTGGGCAGCTTGAAGACGTGTGCAAAGCCAATGCAACAGAACATATCAGGTTTAAACAAATTACTTAATGTCATAAGGGTACCCAAAAGAAGAACTAAAAGTAGTAGAACAAAACTAGGAGAGAAGCAAAAGCTGAGGGGGGTGAAGTACACTAAATTTATCACCTTTCATGGCAGGAAGTCAATAGATCCTGTCCAGAGTTAACACACCATGAAATAAAGGTCTAAGCATACTTAGAACTATGGTGTAACCATCAGAATGAACAGAATTCAGAGCAGTGGAATAGAACCAAAATTCAGATTGGTTTCCAGTTGATAGTGAGACTGGGTGTAGTCAGAAGACTCATTTTGTATTTAATGCCGTTCTTGACTCTTTGCATCTCTACTTAAACATCTGTCTCGTACTGTTATCATGAACACACAGTTGTAATGTATTTTAAAGTCTTACAGGGGAAGGACTGAGGGAAGGGTCTGCATGGCTGATCAGGTGTGTATGCAGATGTGGGGTGGTGAGGAAGGGGCTGGAAAATGGAAGTTCCATCCTGTCCTGTGGGTGTGTATGGAGATTCCTCAAGAGTGGGGAACCCATCGCATTATATCCAGGCCAGGGCTCACAGCAGGTGCCCAAAGAATTTTCATAAGTGGATAAGAGGAACAGAACTAGGTAATGTCAATGCTAGGCTCCTCCTACACACAGATGGAAGATGACGGAGGAAGGAAGGAAGGAAGGAAGGAAGGAAGGAAGGAAGGAAGGAAGGAAGGAGAAAGGAGGGAGAGAGGCGGGGAGGGAAGGTCACTGTATGTAAACCCAAGGTTCCCCAAAGGCTCTGTTGGGGCTGTTTGCTCCCTGACCTGTAGCCTCATTCCGAGCACTTGCCTTCATGGGGTCCTTGGGGCATGTGAAGGTGACTGACGCTCTCACCTCTTCATGAGGCTGTTATCAGAGCTGGTTTCATGGGTGTGTGACCTGTGCAGTCACCTGGGTCCCTGCACTCAGAAGGGCTACATGCTTGGTTTAATGCTCTACTGTCACCATCTTGTAATCCTTAATAACTTCTGAATAAGGGACCCCACACTTTCATTTTGCACTGAGCCCTGCAACTGGTATAGCCAGTCCTGCCTACAGTCCTATAACGGATCTAACAGTAATCATCTCGCTTCTTAAGACTTGTCCCCTGCCCTAGGCCCTGGGATGCCTCAACAGAGATGAAAAAAACAAGGCCTTGGTTTAGAGCAGCTCACAGCCTAGAATGGGGAGAAAGTCAAGAAAACAATAAATGATGATTATAGCACAGTGAGCTTAGTGAGACATTGGGCATAAGCAGGGATTGTGGAAGGAATGTAGGATAGAGAACAGTTCGCTCTGCAACTGTTTGATTGGTACCCAAGAGATCTCAGGCTGAGAGAGGGAATGCATGTGGATGCACCGGAGGGTGCAGGGCAGGTGGGGAGCATTACAGCTTCCTGTGGCTAAAGCATATGCTGCTGGGCTGGGGAGAAGCAGGAAAGGAAGCCACAGAGGCAACAGGCCAGGTTACAACGTTGGAGCTGTGTCCAGCAGGTAGCTGGTTTTAAGCAAGAGAGGGAAGTACTCAGATTACTGTACTAGAAGGATCATTGTCAGGTCGATGTGGAGAGTGGATTCCAGATGGAGACTCAAGCTAGGCATTCTCAGTTTATACCAGGAAGCAGTGCACTGCCCCAGACCCTGTCCAACATTTCCTAAGCTTCGTGGATGTTTGTAGGATGGTGATACTGTGCACACTGAAGTGAGTTCATATGCTTGCGTGTCGGGATGCACATCTGGGGACGTAAGTGTCAGAAGGTAATTCTCCATGGATCTTATGTTTCTGAACATCTTGCAAATAAGGTGCTGATGCCCTTTGTTCTGGACTCTTTTCAGGAGGTTGTAGAGCAAAGAGCCTCAGTAGACAGAATTAGCGTCTTCTGCCTGAGCGCAGGCAGACAGGTTTCCCACTTACTATAATGCTTGGTGTCTTAAGCTCAGAGGTCCTCATTATGACATAACCCCTTGTGTGCAGGGTGTCACTGAGTCTCCGCATGTCACCCTGTGGAATTTAGAGCTCAGAGGACTGGCACCAAAATGCTGATACTCTGGCAACTATGACTGCTGTTAGAAGTAAACCATCCTTCATCCCTGACCCAGGAATCTTGTGTTTTCTACCAGCATCCATGACACTGTGGCAGGCAACTCGCTAGTTTGCAAGTAGGAGAAAATCTCAGACCATTCACAGTTCTTTTTTATTTTTATTTTATTTATTTATTTATTTATTTTTACATCTTTATTGGAGTATAATTGCTTTACAATGGTGTTAGTTTCTGCTTTATAACAAAAGTGAATCAATTATACATATACATATGTTCCCATATCTCCTCCCTCTTGCATCTCCCTCCTTCCCACCCTCCCCATCCCACCCATGCGGGTGATCACAAAGCACTGAGCTGATCTCCCTGTGCTATGCGGCTGCTTCCCACTAGCTATCGATTTTACGTTTGGTAGAGTACATATGTCCACGCCACTCTCTCGCTTTATCACAGCTTACCCTTCCCCCTCCCCATATCCTCAAGTCCATTCACAGTCACATTTCTTGATGTATGTTTGTAAATATGTATGTTTTGGTGAACCTGTTTTTGACCACATTTGTATGTATACATGAGGATTAGGGGGTTGTGGCATCAGTGGGAAAGGGTGTTTCAGAGTTTGTACATATTGGGAAATCAGCCCTTGGATGTATGAGTTTGTACGAGACAACTGTGAGCATGTACTGAATACGAGACTGTCTCAGCAATCCTCGTTGAAAGATGGGAAGGATTTGGGGACTAAGGGACATGGAGAGACAGGCACCTCCCTCCTCCACCCAACCACCTGCCACCTGGGCTTATGGGGACCACTGCTGGAGCACTGGATTTCCCCTGGAACAACTGTAGTGACCACAGGAAGAGGCCTACAGAGGACCATCAGGTAGAACAAGTAGCTGAACTCTTAGAAGGTGTCCCTGCTTTGTGGGATAAGATCTTCCCCGCCTCTGCCCGCACCATTTTAAACTCACCTTCCACAATATTCCAAATCTCTGTCAACACCTGGCCCATCCAAGGCCAACTGAGTCAGACTCTGGGGCATATGGCATAGCACTGGTTTTTTAAAACCTCTCTGGTTGTTTCTTCTCTAGCAGCTATGCTGAGACCCTCTCCTCCAAGGTACCTGTTATCTCTTTCCAGCCAAGAGAACGGGTTGGGTCTCCATCAGTTAACTATCATGTAGTGTGGTTGCAGGAGGGGCCTGAATCCATCCCCACCGAGTAGCATTTCAGCCCCTCCTTCCGTTTCCAATTATTTTGCTCCCATCTCTGGATGCAGTTGGCTTGGTAGAGAGGGAGGTTGGGTAGAAAAGAAATAACAACTGATTATTTACTGCTCTGAGCACAGTTCTGGGTGCTTTACCTGCAGTATCTTCTCTGCCTCCTCAAATAATGCCCTGTGTTTGATGCTGTCATCCCTATTTGAGAGGAGAAAGCTGAGGACCAGAGGAGCTTGGCAATTGGTCCAAGCTCATGCAGAGAGGCAGAGCCCAGCAAGGTTTGGGGGAAGAGGGGGTGGTGAGGAAGGACAAACAGGAAGTGAGAAGAGAAGGTATTGCCTATGTTACAGATATAAACTGCAAAGTACCAAGAAGGCTTTTCGGAGGCAGATGAAGCACGGGGAACTGGCAAGAGGATACTGAGTGAATGTTTTGAGAGGCAAGGGACCTGGAGTCCCAAACCTTGCAATGGATGGAGCCAGAATCTCTCCAGGCGGTAATGAATAACAACTGCACGTTTCTGTTCCTCTGCATCATCTAGAGATCAAACTGCCCCCATCCCCATATCCACACCACCCCTGAAATCTGTAGGTGGGTCCATCCTGGCAGGTCAGTTCGGACAGCCCAGCCGCTGAGGAAGTCTCGCAAGGCACACAACAGCCTCATTACCTCCTCTGGCTTCTCTGAGCCCCTCTTATTAACATTCAGGCAGCTCTTCACGCCATTCATCGAAGACCACAGAGGAGATGAGATCTGATCTAGCCTGGCTGAGCCGCATTAAAATCAATTAAAAATGAGAGATAAGCCTCCTCTTTCCAAATGAAAAATTCACGGGAGCAAGAGAAAGACACACACAGCCCATCAATCATCCAAGACTCTGCTTTCCTTGGCTTTTTAAAATAAAACAGCTGCAGATGAGCTGGCTGAGCTGGAAGGTCTTCTTGTGATGAGCCCTGGCCAGTGACTCCCAGGCTGGATTTCAAGTGCCAGCAGGACATGCCTGCAATCCTGGAGCATAGTCCGCCTGGCCAGCCTGACAGCCTGGCAGTCTGATCAAGGCATAGTGAGCAGAAAGAGGCCAGGGGAGGGTCCAGAAGCTTGTCCTTTGAGCCATCGGCAGAGCTCCATTTTCACTCCTGGAGCAAAGTTTAGCCCTCAGGGAAATCACTTATTCTGGGCTTATCTTAGCTGTCTGTGGAGAGCTGAGCAGAATTAGGATTCTCTTTTGTTCCTTGTCAGAGAATTTTTACTGCTGTGATAATTCCTGTGAAGCTGCATTTTCCAAGGAAAATGGTGTGTGTGTGTGTGTGTGTGTGTGTGTGTGTGTGTGTGATGCGCTGGGCCCTGCACCACACAGAACCTAGCTCACTAACAGGTACTAAGTAAATTTACATTTGTCGAACGAGTGAAAAAATGAGGCTAAAATGCATCTGTCATCCACTAGCCATAACCAAGTAAACAAGTAACATTTGGTGTCAAGTTTGGTATTTCTGCTCGTAACCCTATCAGTTTCATTTCTTTGTGCGTTTATTTATTTAACTGGTGGCCAAGTCTTCAATGGGCCTCTTGACACACTGAGAAAGTGTTCATACAGGCACACCCCGTCCCAGCACACTGTCATGCCCAGGATGGCAGGCTTCCTGGAGCAGATGGGCTTGACCTTAGTCTCTAGGATGAGTGGACTTGGTTAGGAGAGGCTGGAGGGGAGAGCAGAAAAGATCTTAATTGCCAGGGAAGGAGTCTGGACTTGCTCTGTGCGTGGGCAACCCCTGCTTATCCTACAGATGGCCCACTCACACCTAAATGACTATTTTATACTCTACCCTGGGTCAGGAGTTTAATGGATGATGAGAGTGTCTTGACCCAAAGCCACTGGGGCTTTACTGAGTGTTCCAACGTGGGGGCAATGATTAGATTGGATTTAGAATACAATTCTTTCCAGCAATTTATGGAAGGATATTGACTTCAGTGCATAATTGTTTCATGTAATTGGAACACTTTGCAATTCATTCAGTTAGGAGCTTAACATGTAATGTGAGCTATTAAAATATAATTGCAAAGGGTGAGGCGTCAGTAATAATCCCTCTGGACCAAGGATGTCACTGACCCAACCAAAAAACCATAGGCTGCATTTCCTTGTAGGGCAGGGGGTTTCCCTGTTTCTAATGGTACAGGTGTGTGAAGAGCCAGCCTATTAGGAAGAGATTGTCTGTTAAAAGAGTTCAAGCTTTGATTATTCGCTACTGTGTAGTTCAGAGAAAACTATCAATGGACTGAGGTGCTTAGACCTCAGGGCAATGCGGGATGTTTCAAAAGCCAGCCAGATGGTTAAAGAGAAGGGCCTGAATCACCAGCTCCGAGACTGGGGGCCCAGAGTGCTGGGTTCTTAAGCCAACTCATTTTGTGATTTTGGAGCCCAGGGGACTTTGTTCATTTATTCATTCAACAAATATCTATTGAGTGCTTTCTTTCAAGGCCTTTGGAAGGGGTGGTCTTAAAAATATTTAACAGGGACTTCCCTGGTGGTCCAGTGGTAAAGAATCTGCCTTGCAATGCAGGGAATGTGGATTTGATGATCCCTGGTCAGGGAACTAAGATCCCACGTGCCGCGGGGCAACTAAGCCCGCGTGAGCTTATGCACCTCAACTAGAGAGCCTGTGTGCCGCAAACTACAGAGCCCACACGTCCTGGAGCCTGAGTGCCACAACTAGAGAAGAGAAAACCCACACGCCACAACTAGGGAAAAGGCCATGCACCACAACGAAGAGCCCCCGCACTGCAACAAAAGATCCCGCATGCCTCAACAAAGATCCCTCATGCCACAACTAAGACCCAATGCAGTTGAAGTAAATTAAAAAAAAAAAAAATTTAACAACTAGTATGGCACAGGCTCCAAGCAATAAGGATGAGAAACTGACCAATCAGAATAGACTCTGCCTGTAAGGGACCAACATATTCTGATTTGCACAGGTAAGATATCAGCCCTGGAGCTGAAGATACAGCAAGGAGCACAACATTCTGGGGCCTCGGAGGGAGGGGTCAGTGGGGCTCACCAGATGAGATACTTCTAGGTTGAATCCTGCAGGACCAGAGGAAGAAAGGAAGGAAGCAGGCATTTCAGGCACAAGTGGGATACAGAGTGGATACCACGTAGGCAAAGTCTTATAAGCAAGAGAGCCCCTGGGACTTCATGAATCTTCCAGTAGCCTAGTGAGGATGCTGAAAAGTCTTGATGCTCGGAGAGACCAGACCACAAAGGACATTGCATGATTTAATAAGATTTGGGATTTAATTCCTCAAGTTGATTTAGAACAGCTAAAGGACTTTTAATCAGGAAGGAACTGGGCCAAATTATCTTTCTAGTGTTTTTAGGAAGATCAATGTCTGTATTCTAATTAATAGGTGAGTATAATGGGCCAGAGGGAAGGTGACCAGAAACTCCCCCAGTGAAAGAAGACAAGCCAGCATTTAGAAAAGAATTGCTCTTAGGTACACCTTTAGTGTCTAGGGGAATGGGTCCTCCTAATGTTTGCCTTATGCAGGACATTCTCAGCCTGCATACAAGAAGTGATGCTTTGGTACATGTTACAGCCCAGGCAAATGCTTCAGGGCACCATTTGTGCCTAAAGTATGTTTTTCCAGCATCACTGCTCTACTCCATAGCATCTTGTTAATGTCTCAGCTGCCAATGGAAGGGGAGCCTAAAGAGGAACCCAGGAACTGAGAGGCCTCCTTGTCCTAGATCAGCAGTTCTCAAACGTTTTGATCTCTGGACCCCTATTTTACACTCTTAAAAGTTATTGAGAACCCCTAAGAGTTTCTGTTTAGGTGGCTTATAGCTATCAATATTTACCATATTAGAAATTAAAGCTGAGAAATTTTTAAATTATGTATGAATTTATTTAAAACCAACAATAATACGCCTACTATGTGTTATATTTTTATGAAAAAATAACTATTTTTGAGAACAAAAATAGTGAGAAGGGTGGCATTGTTTTACAATTCTGCCGATCTCTTTAATGTCTGGTTCAATAGAAGATATTGGTCATGTCTTCTTCTGCATTCAACCCCCTGCAAAATGATGCACTATGTGGATTCTGGAACACTCCATTTTATCATACGAAAGAATAAGAGTTAAAAAGGCACATACTATCTCCGTATGGTTATGAAAATAGTTTCTACCTCCTGGACCCCCTTTAAGCTTTCAGGATCCCACAGGGGCTGTTGCTCTAGACCTTGTCCTGACAGATCTGCCCTTTGGAACGAACCAGACCAACCTGCTAGGACCTCATTGTTTCCTGTGAAGGTGTCATCAGCTCCGTTAGACAGTGAGCTCTGATAGGACAGGGCCACGCCCAGAGTCAGGCGGTGGGTGGACCCATGTCCTCAAGACATTGCTTGGCAGGCATGTCCTGGACAACACATCAGGCCACAAAGCCCCAGGATGCATTAAGTGCATTTTCCTGGATCTCTCAGACCAGTTCAATCCCCAGACCATCCAAGGTTGTGTGACCTAGAACTCCTCCTGGGCACCTCTCTTCTGTTCACTGCCAGCTGCCATGGCCATTTCATCGCCAGGTACCTACAATTCAGCGTCATTAATGTCTCTCAATCTGTCCATCCCTCCATGTCCGTTATTACCACCTGGTTCCAGTCACCCATCCCTCTCCTGGGCTCCTGCCACAGCCCTACCTACACTAAAATCTCCCAACCAGGCTCCACAGAACTAAAAGACCCTTCCAAAAAGCAGATCTGAGCACATTACTCATTTGTTTAAGATACTCTGGGGGCTCCCACTTTGCACTAAGGCTGAGTAGCAAATCCCCCAGGGGTAGAAGCCCCTCTGCCTTTGCAGGCCCACCTGTGTGCCTCCCTAGCTCACTGTATTTCACCCCCTGGGCCTCCTTACTATTTGTTCGTGCCTCTGGCTCACTCGAACCCAGGGCCTTGGCTCAAGCTGCTTCTCTACCTGGAGGCTCTTCCCCGCCCTCTTCCCCTACTTTACCTGGACGTACACTTCAGCCTCAGATCAGTCGTCATTCCCCTCCGGAAGCCTTCCCTGACCTCTCTGACTAGGTCCATTCCCCCTAACAGAGACATTTATAGCAACTTTCATAGTTTCAGTTTTATAGCTATTGGTGTAATTATTTGACCAATATCTAGTTCTCCCCCAGACTGTGATAGTCACTGAAGACCAGCACATTAGTATCAATAGTTATGCAACAAATTTCCCCCAAACTTAGTAGGTTAAAACAGCAATTGTTTATTATCTTACAGATTCTATTGGTCAGACATTTGAGGGCACCTTAGCTGGGTGATTCTGGGTCAAGTTCTCTCAGGAGGTTGTAGTCAACATGTCAGCCAGGGCTGCAAGCATCTGAAGGCTTGACTCGGGCTAGAAGGTCCATTTCCGTGATGACTGCTGGGCCTCGCCATAGGGCTTGAATGTCCTGCCAACATGGCAGCTGGCTTTCCTCAGAGAACAAGTGATCCAAGAGGGCAAGGCAGAAGCTACAGTGACCTCACTTCAGACATCCCTCTCCTTCCTTTCCACAATATTCTATTGATTACACTGGTCAGTCCTAATCAGCGTGGGAAGGGACAATGCAAGTACATGAATACCAGGAGGAGGGGTCACTGGGGCCCATCTCGAAGGCCGTCTGTCACAGATGGGAACCCCATCTGTCCTTGCTCACTATTTTATCTTCGGTGCCTGGCACATTGTAGATATTCAAATAATGGTTTTTTAATTCCTGAAAGAGGGTTTGACTAGGTTATCCAGAGTAAGAGAGGATGGGTACAGTAGGCCTGCCCACCCCCCTTAGCATTTCCAGCAAATTCTCAGAGATAATTAAGTCCCAAACTTTGCCTTGCCCCAGTAGTCCCAAAGCGTGGGTATCCATGTCCTTCTCAGAAGGGTAAGAGAACGTAGTCTGGCCACAGCCCTGCCCGAAGTCAGCTGAGGCCTCAGATGTGGCTTTCCTGTGGGTGCTCCCTGAGCAGCTGTTCATTCCTCAGACATTTGGATCAGAGGGGCAGCAACTGAGAGAAATGGAAAGTGGTGGTTTCACCTTCTTTCCTTGTTCCACGTCTGCTGCCCTCCAACTAGTCTGCAGCAAGAGTGGGGTGAGCTGCACACACAACTCTGTCAGGTGCCTATTTTTAGCGGCTCTGCTGGATTACAAAGCTTCGTCACCAAGGAGTGAGGGAAGCAGCTGACACTCCAGCCTGCAATCTGAATGTCTCTCCCAATGGGTCTGCCACCGAAACATGGCTCGTCAATAATGCATGGGGCTATTAGCACCAAGCTGGGGAAGACTTGCTCCCTCCCAGCGATCAAAGCTGCCACCTGAGAGCTGAGTTGGCGATCAGATTTCATGGGCGCCTTATAACCGCTGCCCCTCCATATGAGATTACAATGGGCTCTTTCATGTCCAAGGATGAAAGCAGCAAGGATTTGGGAGAAAATCCGGCTTCCCAGAGAAATCAAAACACTTCCGTTTCATTACAAATGGATGCATGACACAGCTAATAGCTCCTCTGAGCTGGAACACTGCAGGACCAGCTGTCTACATCAGCGGCTTCTCTCGGATGCTGTGTAAGACATGTGGGATGCAAGATCAGGGAAGCCACTTGATTTCCTTAAGTTCAGTGAACCTCCCAGACCATAGGGTCCTGTCTCAGATCCTTAGGAGGTTCACCTCCATCCCGCTGCTTTAGCAAGGGTTGAAGTAATCTCCTTGGAGGTGACTGGGTGGTTGAAGCAGGGATCACTGAGGAGGAGGTGGCTGCAGCCAGCCGCTGCCATCACATTAATAGCTTCTCATTACTGTGCATGATCATATGTCCAGCACTTTGCATACAGCACCTCTAATCCTTGCAGCAGCTGGCAGTGTATTATTAGATCTCGCTACAGTGAAGAAACTGAGGATCAGAGAGCTTAAGTGATCTGCTCAAGGCCCCCCAGTTAAGAAGTGCTGGAGCTCAGAGTGGAGTCCAGGCCTGGGCCGGTGCCCTATACCAGCTGCTCCCACAAGTTCCCTCCAGAAGCAAAGCCAAAACCAGTAGCAAAACAGAGCCTTCCCAGAAAAGCAGGCCTTTTCATGTGAAATGTGGTACATTTAGCCAACATCACTGTGGCGACCCTTAGGCCTGACTTTTGAGCCTTTGCACAATCAGACCCTTGTCTTCATCCCAGCCATCTTTCCGTGTCTTCTCCAGGGAGCTCTCTCCTTTCCAGCCCACAGGAGATGGCCTGGGTGTAGTATAGCTGAGAAGCTGATTTCTTCCGGCTACTGGCTCTGAGCCCAGGGTGGTTGTTAATCTTCTCTGGCCTTGCTTCCATCATCTGTGAATTGGAGGTAATGCCAACTCCATGGTAGCAAGGCAGCCGGGGAGACAATCAAGATAGCTGAATGGGACTCTCCTGGCTTGTCCCGTAGATCATACAAGGTGCCCACTGTGACCTGTGTACCCAGCCCTGCTTTCCTCTTCAGTAGCTTTCCCTGATCCATCTAAATCCCCAACTAGGGGAAGCTTGGGTCACATCTCCTTCTTCAAGAATAACTTCCCCATGTCACACTCCCACCACCCACTCTCTCATCATCTCTAATTTTGTGAGACGAGTCCACAGGGCACCAGCTTGGCCAGGAGCCGTGTGGGGCAGCATCAGTGCGGGGAGGGGTCTGCCTTGCCCCCATTGGACCCACCTGGGCATCAAGCACATGGCAGACCCAACAGGTCTGATGGCAATTCTGCAGAGCTGGCTTCAGAGTGTGGGCAGGCTCTGGGTACAAGGACAATCAGCCCTGTCAGTCTCCCTGGCCCAGTGGACAAAAGGGCTCCTCCAGCAGCCCAGAGTCAGAGGCAGGCATTCTTGGCACACTCCGAGAATAGGTCTTCACTTGGAGAATAAGCTGGGCTTCCCTGCCTGGGCTGGAACATGTCCCTGTCACTGACCTAGAGGCAAAGTTGCCATCTGGGGGGCTCACCTACCCCACCCTCTTTGATACCCTTATTTAATTACATATCCGTCTCTCCCACCCAACTGGAGCCCCTCAAGGGGTGGACTGTATCTGGTGTATGTCTGTGTGCCCAGGGCCACAGAGCATCTGCACCAAGGAAGTGCTCAGGGTTCTGAGTGCTATTCACAGTGGGGGGCTGATGAGGGATCTGGGTTGAGGTCTGGAGATGTGGGAGGGCATCTCAGGCAAACTTGGAGGCCCAGAAAAGCTCGGTTGGAGGGGCAGAAGGGAACCTCAGTGATGGGGCTCTTTCTAGGGCACTTAGGAATAGGCATTTGCAAATCACAGATCTTGTGCCATTGAACAGAGCTCCAGTCACTGTCATTCCACTTGCCAGACTCATTCTCATCTGCTACTGAAGTCATCTTTCTGCTTTCTGGGTCACCAGCTCCTTGCCCAGGAAGGGATGTTGGTGTATGGGCATCTCCGCCAGCACCTGCTACACTGTGGTGCTCAGCTGGGTTGAACTGAAGACACAGCCGGGAAAGTCCACATGCTCTTGACCCAGCTGCAGGCAGCACAGCCCCAAGTCTCATTAAACACCCACATGGCCTTTGATGGCACTTCCTGCATCCAAACCTGCCTGGCAACTAATCTAAATTCTTCCTGCGGAAATGTAAATAGTTGTTGGTTTTGTTTAGAGATATGCCGGAGTCCTCCTGTACTTGGCAGGGCTGCAATGACTGCTTTTCCACACTGGGCCATAGAGCAGACACCATTCCTCCCAACTGGCCCTCATCACCCCGATTCATCAGTCATCAAGGGTCTTGTGTGGCTTCCTCACCCTTCGTCCTGGAGCGCCCTCTCCTGGCTGCCCCAAAGCTCTGCTCCTTGCCTTCTGATGCTCCTTCCATTGGACCCAGAAGTCACAGCGCTCACAGAGAGTGCCAGGCCAAGCAGCCATGACCCACTGTCCCGAGGGCAGGTGCAGTGCCCCGGGGTGAACTGGGCACAGGCCATTTCCACTTGGCTCAGCCATCCACCTCCAGGCTGCCCCCTCCATCTCTCAGACCCCTTTGCATACCCAGCTCAGAGGTTTTCTTTTTTTTTTTTTTTAATTATACTTTTTACTTACAGATAATTGTAGATTCACATGCAATTGTAAGATATAATACAGAGAGATCCTGTGTACTCTTTACCCTGTTTCTCCCAATGATAACATCTTGCAAAACTGTAGTGCGAAACCACAACCAGGATACTGAGATACTGACACTGATGCAGTCAAGATACAGAATGTTTCCCAAACCACGAGGATCCCTCGTGTTGCCTTTTATAGTCATACCCACTTCCCTCTTGTCCTACCTCCTCCTTAACCCCTGGCCACCATTAACTAATCCAGTTCTGAGGTTTTCTAAGCAGCTCTCTGCTCAGGCCCCAGGCCCCTCCACCCCTATCCTGGCCTCTGTGGGGTCCCGTCTCCTCAGCTGAGCTCCCACATTCTCCCACCTTGATCCAATCTCCTGTCTATGGCTCACACCCACAGGCAGAGGCGGGCTTGGCTTGAGCCTTGTGGATGGAGCCCTGGCCTGAGACATCACTAACTCCCTGGAGAAACTCAGCAAGCCTGGCCTCTCCCTGAGCCTCAGTTTCCTCACTCAGGCAGGGGAGTCAAGGTAGATGTTCTCTGTAGAACCCCGTCACCACCCATGGAACAGCCACTGTGAAATCCTCCACACAAAGCTCCAATTCCCCAGCCCCAGGCCACAGCTTAGTCATCCTGAGGAGGGTGAGATGTATCCCGTCAGAATTCTCTCATCACCCCTCCCAATGCCCACGTGCTGAGCTGTCCAGCTACTACCCAGTGTGTCAGGACAAAGACCCTCGCCTGCAGGGAAATAACTCAGTAGGCTCCTGTCTGTTCTCCTGGTTCCCAAGCCACTTGTGGATTGAAGGAAAGGTTTTGGCTCAGTTCCCAGGGACAGCAGAGGCTTCTGTGTTCCCGAATCTGCACCTCACCCTCGGAGAGCCGGGCCCTGGGCCACTTTGATGTGCAAAGGGCTTTGACTGAGCAATTAGCTCTGAGGAGAAAATGTGTAAACAGGCATCCCTTTATTGAACATGAGTTATTCCTCCTGGTGGACTTACTGTCTGGGGTGGCCTCCAGCTGTGACACAGGAAAGACTCTTTTGTCAGGAACCCCAGTGCAAGCCCATTCAGATGCAGGTGTGTGCAGGCCTCCTTTCTCTCTGGAGGGGGGCTGGGACATGGAAACTTCCAGGGCCTGGGCTGTTGGCTGTGTTCATGACGTGCAGTCCTGGTCACCTGCCCTAATGAAGGGGCCATGGCTCTGACAGGGCGACGATATTTATCTCTTCCAAAGGAATGTTCATTTGGTGTCTAATAATTCCCTTCAAACCAGTGACACAGGGCTGTCTGCATCTGCCTGGAGCCAGCCTGGAGCATGTGTGGGCCCACCACCACAATCGAACTCAAGTGAGCAGGATGGAAGCAGCGCCCACATGTTTGGGCATCCCTTTCTCGAGTGTTATTTCAAGGTATCTTTGCAATTGTTCTTCTCTTCCGGTGAGGAAATATGTCCAGGGAGGAAGCGACCTCCCAGTCACATGGTCCATCGTCAGGAGTGGGATCCAGACCAGGTCTGCTTGACACAGTACAGGTCTCACCCACTTCACCTCAGAGGCCCCTTTCATCAGGGACTTCACTCAGCCTTGCTTCCCTTTCAATACTCAAGATTAAAAAAAAAAAAAAAAAATCAGTCCTTCAAGTCTCAGTCAAATGCCCCTTCTTCCAGGAAGCCTGCCTGTTCTGCTTAGCTGTGCCAAATTTCTCTCCCTGTACCATGTAACCCTTTGTCCCCTTCCTGGGCTCTTTTCACACGTATTGCTATAGAGTTATTTGTACACTCAATTTTGCCACCTGGAGCTCCCAAGAGGGCCCAAACAGTGTCTGATTCTCTCATTCCCAGGCCCCCTTTCCCTCCACAAACACTTCCTTTGAATAAGGGTAGCTCACGCTTCCCCAAGGCTAAAGACAAGGAACTAAGGGTTAGGGACTTCAAACCATGATCCCTTTCACCTCTAGGGAGGCTCCAGGCGGGGGACTGCTGTATAAAATTACTTGAAGAAGGAGGCGAGCGTATGACACAGGTGTGTTTATCAACAAAGGGCTCAGAAAGGCAGCTGAGGGGCAGGAGGATGCCCCGGTTCCCCTCAGTGCTCCACGCCAGCCGCGGATCCTGCAAAACACCCCCAGCCCCCACCAGCCTGCTTCCTCGGGCCTGCCCACAGACTGCTCTCGGCTTAGGACAGGGACCTGGGGGGTTGTCACTAGCGGACTCCCCTGGTCTCCTGCCAGAGTTCCATTTCCAAGAATGAGCTAGTCAACAACAGCTTTCTGGGATTTCTGGAATAAATGTGGTGGGGTGGTCGCTGCTTTCTAGATCACTCACTGTTTTACAGGAAACACACTGGTCTTTTCTGCATAATCACAGCCAACCCCACAGACTGAAATCACAGAACGTTCTAGGCTCATCCTCCTCTTTGGCTGGGGGAGTGGAACTCAGAGTCAAAGCTATGCCTAGAGCAGTGAGACGGGCCTGGGCTTGGACCCAAGCCTAGAACTTTGGGACCTGCCTTTCCAAAACAAGGCTCAGTGACGAGCAGTAGCATCCGGGCTGGGCCGGACTCCAGCTGGAATCTCCAACATGTGGTTCATCTGTCTATGCCCAGAGTGCCCCAAGCTTGGCCCTGGCCCTGCTCTCTGTGAAGGGCTGAGGCCCAAAGGACGTGATGGCCACCCAGGCTTTCTGGGGGCTCATAGTGCTGGCGAGAGCAGTCACCCCAAGGAGACCACTCCTGGGACTGTGGCTGTGCCACTGACTAACAGTGAGGAAAGTTCCCAGAGGTGGGAGCAATCCTGAGGCCACACACAGGGAGTGTCTACAGAGGGGTAGGAGGCGTGGGGAGATGGAAGCAAGGCCTGGAAGGATGGCCGGATCCATAGGGGGACAGAGGAAGTGTCTGCATCCAGGGTCTCTTCCAGGATGTATGTGGTCCCTCTGAGGGCAAACCAGCATCCAAAGAAACCACAACATGGAGTGTGGGAGCTCTGGGTTGGGGCGGAGGTGGGTGTCTTCTGAGAAGGCCTGGGCTCTACCTTAGGTCCTGCCAGTACCCTGGCGGCTGGGGCCTCCCCACTTCCAAGCAGCCCCCCAGCTACATGACTCACTAAGACTCCTCCCCCCAGCCCTGCCCTCTGTCCACAGAAACTTTGACCTTGCAAACAAATGCCCTGACCCCTTCCAGAGAATGACATCACCAAGTATGCCCTCTGTCCTGTCTGACACTCCTAGAAGTTCAGTGTCCGACACACTGGACTTTGCTCCCAGCCTGGGGAGCTAGATGGGTCCTACCGACTCTCCTGCCTGGGTGTGGAGGAAAGAAGACAGAATCTGGAGTCCAACAGATACATGGGTTTAATCCCTGGTTCTGACACATATAGAAGATGAGTTGACCTCTCTCAGTCTTAATCTCCTAATCTGTAAAAATGGAGATAACCATGCTTATCTTGCATTGTAGAGAGATCAAAGAGAACCACCTGTGAAGTGTCTGGTGCTGTGCCTGGCATGCAATAGGTGCTCACTAAATGTCAGTTTCCGGTCTTTCTCCTCCCCGTCCTAAGCCTTTTTCCTCCAGTGAGTGACTGGGAACAGGAGTCTGGTTCTCAGGACCTCTGCTGGCAGCCGGCCCTCAGGGCACGTGGCCAGCGTAGGCTGTGTGACCACTGTGTGCTGGGAAAGCACATCGCAGGACACTGAGGGCCCAGTGCCCTGTGCCACGGTGTTAGCAGACAGAGGCTATGAGTGGAGCCATTGGAGAGATGGAAACCAAGATGTCCAGAAGGGGAAGGGGCCTGGGACGGGCTGTTTGTGTAGGACAACAAACGAACTGCACGATAAGTGTGGGTAGCACGCGGGTGAGGGGTGCAGCTGGACCAGCAGTCTCGACTGCCAACTGGCCCCACCCAAGTGTCTACACCCTGGCCTTTCCTGGGCAGAGCCCAGCTCTCCTTTGTAGTCCAGGTCTTGCTTTTGATCTTCCTTTTTTTTTTCACTTCTTATTTTGCAATAATTTTAGATTTAGAGACAAGTTACAGAGACAGTACAGAGAGTTCCCATACACCCATCACCCAGCTTCCTCTAATGTTCACATCTTACATAACCGTGGAACATTTGGCAGAACTAAGAAACTAACGCTGGGACAACATTACTAACTAAACTACAAACTTGACTCGAACTTCACCAGTTTTTCCTTAGTGGACATGAATTGTCCTTTTGTCCTGTTCCGGGGTCTAATCTCGGTTACCATGATGCATTTGGTTGTCATGTTTCCTTACTCACCTTCCATCTGTGACAGTTTTCTCAGTCTTTCCCTATTTTTCATGGCCTTGGCAGTTTTCACTTTTTTTTTTTTATTGTGGCAAAATATATACATATGACATAAAATTGCCATTTTAACCATAAACGGGCAATTCAGTGGCCATAATTACATTTACAGTGTTGCATAACCATCACCAGTGTCTATTTCTCAAACATGGTCATCACCCAGACAGAAACTGTAACCGTGAAGCAATAACTCCCCATCCTCCTCTCCCAGGGATCTCTTGAGAGGCACAACGGGGACCCCCACCCCCACCCCAGCCTCACACCCAGGAAAGAGGTCTTACTGCTCCTGACCAGAATCAGTCCTTCTAGACCCCAGAGCTGCACAAAAAGGTCTGCTGGGGTCACTCTCTTGGTGGTACCCCTCCCTGATTTTTAGCAAATCGAGTGCTTGCTGAGGACGGAGAAGTCAAAGACCCCACCTGCCCCTCTCCTCTGGAAATGGTCCTGCCTTGGCTTTCAAACAAAGGCTGAGATACCTGAGATACGCCTTCCACACACATCCGCCAAGAGCCCTCCTGCTGAGGCCTGGGCAGCCTGAGCTAGCATTTCTCTCCTGGGGACCGATGTGGGGCTCTCCCTGCAGAGCACCCCACACAGAGGTTCCCACCACCCACCACCAGCTCCAGCCCTAGTACCCATCGTTGCTGCTCTGTGGAGGAAAGCATCAGTACTGCAGCCTTACTTTGGGATGCCCTCCTCAGCAGGCTGGCTCCCACATATAACTCCATAGCCAAGGGCATGCTGAACAGGATGGCCTAAAAGCCAGCTATGTGTGCCAAGGGCCCGGTGCCGTGCAGATCACCCTCTGCCACCTTATAACACACCTGGAACATCAGTGTGCCTGGCTTCCTGCCCCAGATCCAGGCACTCAGGACCAGGCTGCCCCTTGCCAGACTCCTGTCATCAAGCTCCAGCCACCTGTCCCAACACTTGTATCCTCCAACCAGACTTGCTTGCTGCCCGTGCACCAGCTGGCCTTCCTCCTATCGCCTGCTCCTCCCTTGCCCGCCTGTGGCTGGTTCCAGGTGAGGGCTCCTTGGGGGTGGCCCATTAACCCTTCTATGCCTGGCTGTCTGGGAGGAGTAGCTGCCATGTCCCAAGCAGCTTGGGCTTGGTCAGGGGAGAGCTGGACCTGGCTCTATTCTTGCTGATCCCTGGAGCAGTGGATGTGCTCCCTGCTCAGCAAGGGAGAGCTTCCCCCAGCCTAGGGGGGGTCTCCTGGACCCTGGGGCCTGCATGCAATGCTATTTCTCACCACTGAGAGGGGCTGCTGGATGGTTAGCTCCTCGGGGCCCTGTCAGTCACAGTGGGTCCAACACAGGTCCCATCATCCATTCAACACTGTTCACTGACCCCAGGATGGACAACAGGGACACAGAGCTAGGAAAGCCAAGCCAGCCCTTGTGCTGTTTGATGGCTTTCTATGCCACAGACAGGGAAACCAAGAGTCAGCTCAGGCCCATATTCCAGGAGCCCCTGAGGTCCCATCCTCAGAGAGATCCCAGGCGGCCTCAGCTTTTGAGTCACAATACCTACCCCCCTGGCCTACCAGAGCCTCACCCTGAGCAGCTGGCTCAGTGGCTCAGAATACAAGCCTTGGAATCACCAGCTGCTTATTTGCTGTGTGACCTGGGGCAAGTAACCTAACTTCTCTGACCCTCAGTTTCTTCATTTGCAAAATGGAGATAAAAATTCCCATCAGTGGGGATCAGGTAGGCTTAACTTGTAGAAGATGCTTTCTTCCCTTCCCCTTACCAAAAAAACAAACAAACAAAAAAACAATCCTTCTGGAACTCCTCACGGCTTAGAAGACAGAACCCCAAACTCCTGACCTGTATATTCAAAGCCTGTATCTATTGGAACTCAATTTAACTTTCCCAGTACAATGACCAACTCACCCCAGTTTCCCCAGGACTTTCCTGGCTTTAGCACTGAAAGTACTGTGTCCTGGGAGTTGTCTCGGTCCCAGAAACCAGGACAGCTGGTCACCCCATTTTCTAAACTCCTCACCTACAAACCCCTGTCATGAGACCCCAGGTTCTGCACACCCCCAGCATGGTCACCCCTCTGACCTCTGGCCTTCACCAATGCTGTCCCCTCCACCTGAAATGCCCTTCCTCATCTTTGCCTGTCGAAAGTCAATGCAGCGTTCAAGGCCAGCTCCTCTGTGAAGGCTCCCGGTGCCCATGCTA
>RJWK010021036.1:0-30983 GCA_004363435.1 Platanista minor | reverse complement strand
GACCTAGAAGAATTAAAGAACAAACACCTAGAAGAATTAAAGAACAAGCAAACAGAGATGAACAATATAATAACTGAAATGAAATCTACACTAAAAGGAATCAATAGCAGAATAACTGAGGCAGAAGAACGGATAAGTGACCTGGAAGACAGAATGGTGGAATTCACTGCCACAGAACAGAATAAAGAAAGAAGAATGAAAAGAAATGAAGACAGCCTAAGAGACCTCTGAGACAACATTAAATGCACCAACATTCACATTAAGGGGTCCTAGAAGGAAAAGAGACAGAGAGAGGACCCAAGAAAATATTTGAAGAGGTTATAGTCAAAAACTTCCCTAACATGGGAAAGGAAATGGCCACCTAAGTCCAGGATGTACAGAGAGTCCCAGGCAGTATAAACCCAAGGAGAAACATGCTGAGACACATAGTAATCAAACTGACAAAAATTAAACACAAAGAAAAATTATTAAAAGCAACAAGGGAAAAATGACACATAACATACAAGGGAACTCCCATAAGGATAACAGCTGATTTCTCAGCAGAAACTCTGCAAGCCAGAAGGGAGTGGCATGACATATTTAAAAGGATGAAAGGAAAGAACCTACAATGAAGATTACTCTACCTGGCAAGAATCTCATTCAGATTTGATGGAGAAATCAAAAGCTTTACAGACAAGCAAAAGCTAAGAGAATTCAGCACCACCAAACCAGCTCTACAACAAATGCTAAAGGAACGTCTCTAAGTGGTAAACACAAGAGAAGAAAAGGACCTACAAAAAACAAACCCCAAACAATTAAGAAAATGGTAATAGGAATGTACATATTCAATAATTACCTTAAATGTGAATGGATTTAATGCTCCAACTAAAAGACACAGGCTCGCTAAATGGATACAAAAACAACACCCATATATATGCTGTCTGTAAGAGACCCACTTCAGACCTAGGGACACATACACACTGAAAGTGAGAGGATGGAAAAAGATATTCCATGAAAATGGAAATCAAAAGAAAGCTGGAGTAGCAATACTCATATCAGATGAAAGAGACTTTAAAATAAAGACTGTTACAAGAGATAAGGAAGGACACTACATAATGATCAAGGGATCAATCCAAGAAGAAGATATAACAATTATAAATATATATGCACCTAACATAGGAGCACCTCAATACATAAGGCAAATGCTAACAGCTATAAAAGAGGAAATCGAGAGTAACACAATAATAGTGGGGGACTTTAACACTTCACTTACACCAATGGACAGATCATCTAGACAGAAAATTAATAAGGAGAAACAGGCTTTAAGTGACACAATAGACCAGATAGATTTAATTGATATTCATAAGACATTCCATCCGAAAACAGCAGATTACACTTTCTTCTCAAGTGCACATGGAACATTCCCCAGGATAGATCACATCTTGGGTCACAAATCAAGCCTTGGTAAATTTAAGAAAACTGAAATCATATCAAGCATCTTTTCTGACCACAACGCTATGAGATTAGAAATCAATTACAGGGAAAAAAACATAAAAGCACCAACAATTGTTTAACATGGATGTTAAACAATACGTCACTAAATAACCAAGAGATCACTGAAGAAATCAAAGAGGAAATAAAAAAATACCTAGAGACAAATGACAATGAAAACACGATGATCCAAAACCTGTGGGATGCAGCAAAAGCAGTTCTAAGAGGGAACTTTATAGCAATACAGTCTCACCTCAAGAAACAAGAAAGATCTCAAATAAACAATCTAACCTTACACCTAAAGGAATTAGAGAAAGAAGAACAAACAAAACCCAAAGTTAGTAGAAGGAAAGAAATCATAAAGATCAGAGCAGAAATAAATAGAAACAAAGAAATCAATAGCAAAGATCAACAAAACTAAAAGATGGTTCTTTGAGAAGATAAACAAAATTGATAAACCTTTAGCCAGACTCATCAAGAAAAAGAGGGAGAGGACTCAAATCAATAAAATTAGAAATGAAAAAGGAAAAGTTACAACGGACACCACAGAAATACAAAGTATCATAAGAGACTACTACAAGCAACTCTATGCCAATAAAATGGACAACCTGGAAGAAATGGACAAATTCTTAGACAGGTATAACCTTCCAAATCTGAACCAGGAAGAAATAGAAAATATGAACAGACCAATCACAAGTAATGAAATGGAAACTGTGATTTAAAATCTTCCAACAAACAAAAGTCCAGGACCAGATGGCTTCACAGGTGAATTCTTTCAAACATTTAGAGAAGAGCTGACCACGCATCCTTCTCAAACTCTTCCAAAATATTGCAGAGGAAGGAACACTCCCAAATTCATTCTACAAGGTCACCTTCACCTGATACCAAAAGCAGACAAAGATACTACAAGAAAAGAACATTACAGACCAATATCACTGATGAATATAGATGCAAAAATCCTCAACAAAATACTAGCAAATAGAATCGAACAAAACATTAAAAGGATCATGCACCATGATCAAGTGGGATTTATCCCAGGGATGCAAGGATTCTTCAATATATGCAAATCAAACAATGTGATACACCATATTAACAAACTGAAGAAAAAAACCCAGATGGTCATCTCAATAGATGCAAAGAAAGCTTTCAACAAAATTCAACACCCATTTATGATAAAAAACTCTCCAGAAAGTGGGCATAGAGGGAACCTACCTCAACATAATAAAGGCCATATGTGACAAACTCACAGCAAACATCATTCTCAGTGGTGAAAAACTGAAAGCATTTCCTCTAACATCAGGAAGGAACAAGACAGGGTTGCCCAATCTTGTCACTATTATTCAACATAGTTTTGGAAGTTTTAGCCACAGCAATCAGAGAAGAAAAGAAATAAAAGGAATCCAAATCGGAAAAGAAGAAATAAAACTGTCACTGTTTGCAGATGACATGATACTATACATAGAGAATCCTAAAGATGCCACCAGAAAACTATTAGAGCTAATCAGTCAATTTGGTAAAGTTGCAGAATACAAAATTAATGCACAGAAATCTCTTGCATTCCTATACACTAACAATGAAAGATCAGAAAGAGAAATTAAGGAAACAATCCTATTCACCACTGCAACAAAAAGAATAAAATACCTAGGAATAAACCTACCTAAGGAGGTAAAAGACCTGTACTCAGAAAACTATAAGACACTGATGAAAGAAATTAAAGATGATACCAACAGATGGAGAGATGGCATACCATGTTCTTGGATTGGAACAATCAATATTGTGAAAATGACTGTACTGCCCAAAGCAATCTTTCAATGCAATCCCTGTCAAATTACCAATGGCATTTTTTACAGAACTAGAACAAAAAATCTTAAAATTTGTATAGAGACACAAAAGACCCTGAAAAGCCAAAGCAATCTTGAGGGAAAAACACAGAGCTGGAGGAATCAGACTCCCTGACTTCAGACTATACTATAAAGCTACATTAATCAAGGCAATATGGTACTGGCACAAAAACAGCAATATCGATCAATGGAACAGGCTAGAAAGCCCAGGGACCAACCCACGCACCTATGGTCAACTAATCTATGACAAAGAGGCAAGGATATATAATGGCAAAAAGACAGTCTCTTCAATAAGTGGTGCTGGGAAAACTGGACAGCTACATGTAAAAGAATGAAATTAGAACACTCCCTAACACTATACATAAAAATAAACTCAAAATGGATTAGAGACCTAAATGTAAGACTGGACACTATAAAACTCTTAGAGGAAAATATAGGAAGAACACTCTTTGACATAAACCACAGCAAGATCTTTTTTGACCCACCTCCTAGAGTAAGGGAAATAAAAACAAAAATAAACAAATGGGACTCAATGAAACTTAAAAGCTTTTGCACAGCAAACTATAAACAAGATGAAAAGACAACGCTCAGAATGGGAGGAAATATTTGCAAACAAATCAACGGACAAAGGATTAATCTCCAAAATATATAAACAGCGCATGAAGCTCAATATTAGAAAAACAAACAACCCAATCCAAAAATGGGCAGAAGACCTAAGTAGACATTTCCCCAAAGAAGACATACAGATGGCCAAGAAGCACATGAAAAGCTGCTCAACATCACTAATTATTAGAGATATGCAAATCAAGACTACAATGAGCTGTCACCTCACACTGGTTAGAATGGGCATCATCAGAAAATCTACAAACAACAAATGCAGGAGATGGTGTGGAGAAAAGGGAACCGTCTTGCACTGTTGGTGGGGACGTAAATTGATACAGCCACTATGGAGAACAGTATGGAGGTTCCTTAAAAAACTAAAAATAGAATTACCATATGACCCAGCAATCCCACTATTGGGCATATACCCTGAGAAAACCATAATTCAAAAAGACACACGCACCCCAATGTTCACTGCAGCACTATTTACAATAGCCAGGTCATGGAAGCAACCTTAATGCCCATCGACAGACTAATGGATAAAGAAGATGTGGTACATATATACAATGGAATATTACTCAGCCATAAAAAGGAACGAAATTGGGTCATTTGTAGAGACATGGATGGACCTAGAGACTGCATACAGAGTGAAGTAAGTCAGAAAGAGAAAAACAAATATTGTGTATTAACGCACATGTGGAATCGAGAAAAATGTACAGATGAACCAGTTTGCAAGGCAGAAAGAGAGACACAGATGTAGAGAACAAACGTATGGGCACCAACGGGGGAAAGTGGCAGGGGGCAGGTGGTGGTGCTGTGATGAATTGGGAGATTGAGATTGACATATATACACTAATATGTATAAACTAGGTGACTAATAAGAACCTGCTGTATACAAAAAAATAAATAAAACTCAAAAAAACAAAAAACAAAACAAAACCTTTACAACAACATCCAGACTGGTCTATGACCGAACAGCTGGACACTGCAGCCTAGCTAAATTGACACACAAATTAAATCATCATGCCTCTCCACCTCTCTCCTTTCTCTGTACTTTCCATTCCATATTCATGATCCATTCTTATGGAGAGTGGTTTAATTTCATCAAACTGAATCTTTTCAAATAGGCCATAACCTGGAGCTCTTCATTTTTTATTCTCTTCAAAATCTCTGGAATCTCCTATATACTAAATTCTGGAGTGATTTCTATAGGTGGAGAAGCACCTATATTCTCTTGTAGCCTCAAATACTAAATAACAACAACAGACCTCCCAGTTTATATACATGTATGTATATTATTCTGTATGAAGAATGACAGATGGCAGATTTTGTTTTTTGTTTTGTTCTTTACTTTCTCAGCACTATTGTATGTCTTCACTGCTTCCAGCAGTATATACTTTTGTAATGGGGAGAAGTTACAGAAATGTATTCAGTTAGCAGGTATCTATCTGTTGGCCCTTTATTTATTGCTTATTTACAAAACGGACGTGCAGGGGACTTAGAGTAATTTACATTTAAATAACATATTGCATCTTACATCTGTTATTCTCTTTTGCATTATTTATTTTATTTCATTTCCTACAACCCTATGAAGTAAGCAGGGAAATTATTATAGTTGTCCTTGTACGTATGTGAGCATAAGGCGATAAGAAATGTCCAGGCTGAGAACAGTTATAGGTCTTCTGACTCTGGGGTTGTGATTTTACCATTTACAACCATCCCTGCATTAATATGGGCAGAGCTGGTCCATATGACACTCACCTCTTTGCTGCCACACATACCATGCAGGGGAAACCACAGAGATGTGTTCTGTTTCACTGTGCCTTTTTCTTAGGGGTACTCCCAGTTTTCACTCACGTATCCTACGCTATAGACCCTACTGATAAACCTGTTTGTGCTTCCCTTTCTTAGCTAGCTCTTTAGTGCTTTGCTATGTGCTTACCATACAAGCGCATTCAGCAGCATCCTCTGGTCTTACTAGACTTTCTCTTCACTAGCCACACTCCCGGCCTTAGTTTCTCATAGATGGACCCATCTGGAGGGCCTAGGGAAAGTTTTCCTGTTCCTTCCAATTAAACACGT
Organism: Platanista minor; assembly: GCA_004363435.1. Classification (NCBI taxonomy): domain Eukaryota; kingdom Metazoa; phylum Chordata; class Mammalia; order Artiodactyla; family Platanistidae; genus Platanista; species Platanista minor. Next base: position 24,990 of record RJWK010021036.1, on the reverse strand, counting down.
GGCAAATTATAAAACTGTTTCACTGCATTGACTTTTTCCTGGGACAAAAAAGTTAATCAATAGGAAAATAGGCCCCAGAAAGCCATTTGTTTTCGCATTGGGTCTTAACAAGAAATGGCATCCCCAGTGGAAGAAAGCATCTAAGCGACTTCAGTTGCAAGGTGATCATTAAGCTAAAAACTTAAACTTTGAAATGTAAGCTAATTGAACCATTATTTAACTATAGTAAAACTATTCTAGCTATTTGTGATGTATGTAGTAGAGATACACGGTTTTAGAACCTGTATATAATGCCTATTTAATAATTTCTATGTGGAAGGCTCTGTTTTCAATACTTTAACAAAAAAATTTGTTTAATTTTCATAATAATCATCACATAGGATAAGTCCCATTTTTCTAGATAGCGACACTATAGCATGGAGAAGCTAAGGTACATGGCCAAGGTCACACAGCTGGTAGATGGCAGAGATGAGAGTCCAATCCCGAGCTCATTTTCTTACCCTACACTGTGGGTTTCATACACATCACGGGGGTCATTGCTCTACATAGATTTATTGAACACCTACTGTGCACCACGTACTGTTCTAGACATCTCATGTGTTACTCGTTGCTTCCAAAAAAACATTTTTATACTGATGAAGAAAATTAAGACCCAGGGAGTCAGGTGTTCAGTCACTTCCTTACTGGCAAAACTTGGATTCAAAGCTATATCCATTGGCTCTGGATTCTCATATCTCTCTGATTCCAAAATGTGTGCTGAATTGAGTATTCAGTATTACTCTTTGATTACTGAGTATGAAATTTTAAGTTAAGTAATGAAACCCCTGATTTTTTTTCTTTGCGAAGATGTTTAACAGTGTTCCATGGGAGTGCCAATGGCAGAATTATCAAAGTGGCTAAAATAAAGGAACTGGGGAGAGACAGTACTGATTCTATCCTACCCATAATTGTTCCCCTACCTTTCTAGGTTGTTGACTGAGATCCCTCCTGTAATAAAAGATTAACAGGAGAAAAACAAACAGAAGTTGAATAACATGTATACCTCTACCTCCTTACTCCCGACTGTGACTTCCCCAAATCTTTAGAATTTTCTAATTCATAAGAGCAATGGGATCATCTTTTGTTATAATATTTGGTCTTTTGTCTTCAGTTCCTGAAATGGCCATGACCTGGAGCCATTTAACAGGGAATAAAGTCACAATAGTAATTTGGTCTAACCCTCCTTAACTACAGTGTCAGTTATTCTGATTTATTATTACCTAGAAAGTACCAATAGATACAAATTTAAAGTCATAATCCATATGCTGCCCCGAAGAGAGTTCACTCTGGAGAGAAAGAGCTCAGGTTCTGGAGTCATAATGCTTTGGCTCAAATCTTGCCAAATCTCTGCCACTTCCTAGCTTTTTGGTTCGGGGCCAATTAATTCACTTCTCTGTTCTTCCATCTGCAAAATAATAGCTCCAGCTCCTTCAAACTGCCTTGAAGATTAACTGAGTTGATTAAATGAGTTAATTCACATCAGGAACATTGAAGAGGACTTGTCACATAGCAAGGACTCAATAGCTATTATTATTATTATAGGAAGAATAGATTGCTGTGGAAGTGTCATAGTTAGTATTTATGTACATTCTATTAACTATGTTTATGTAACCTATATCAGAGACCATCCCTCACAATTCTTGGGACTGTAGTCTTTAGGAAAGTGTATTGTCACATTCAAAATATGTAATAACCTGTAACATTCAGGCACTAACCAGTCATAGAGGACAGACACTGCTCTAAAGGGGCGTCTAGTGTTAACTTTCTAGGTGCCAGATTGTGAAAGGCTTGGGAAGGGGCCCCTGACTGCTGGCATGGTGGGGCTGCAGAGGCTGGGGCTCGGGCGCTCTGGGAAGCATCTCTTTACCAGCCTGTAAAAAGGTCTTTCATTATTTTCCCCACTGGCAAACTGGATGTAAGCCTGGCTTCACAGCTACCATATGAATCATGTTCTTTCTTACTATCCTAATCCGTAATGAAGCAGGAAATAAATATAATTATAAAACAGCGAATATCTTTTACCCTCCACCCAGTTCCAGAGGAATTAAAGACTTTTTCCCTTTAGTGAAAAAAAAAAAAAGTAGTGCGGAACTGTGTTTAGATTTTGTGTATCTATTACATTCTCCCAAAAGGGTAAATGGACCAGAACCTGGGTAAATGGCCCTGAACTAACCAGTCGCCTTGGCTTGCTCAGCTGTATAGCATGAGTAGGTTAGACTAGGTGATAGTTTACATCCTTTCATCTCTTTAAACTCTGTTCCTTTTTCTTCTTTAATTACACAACTCCAGCCTGAGGTCTAGCCCAGGGCTCCTGAGTGTAGCCCGAATCCAAAAAAGTTAGGAATGCTACAATAAATCCACTGGGTAGAAAAATGCACCCAACCCACAGAGTGATTCATTGGCCCCTGAAAAGGGTTTTGCTGCTACAAATTTTTGTCCAAAACATTTGATCCAGCAGTAGTTCAGTCTAGACACAAAGTGGCCAACATGCTTTGAACAAATCTGCTTTTAATGTGCAGAGTGCTCTTGTTTCCAGTTATTATTCTGAGTGATTAAACAAACTGCCAAACTTTTCCTGCTGCAGTCACCATTTATTACTGAGATACTTATTGGGGATTTAATAGTACTCCATTTGAGACAATATCTTGAGACTGACAAACTCAAAAGAAAAGAGATGTGTTTTTGGCACAAATTGATAGAGTTTCAAGATTTCTGTAATAGATACATACACAATCATATTGTTGAGTCGAAAGAAATGTGTTTCCAATAAGCAGTATTTACTGGGGTTTAACAACGATATAATAGTTACCTGTCTGTTACGTGGTAGTCAAAGCTAAAGAAATGTGTTTCTAATAATCAATTGGCATTTCAAATAATATAACTGCCATATGACATCAGACCCTAGATACGACCTGCATTTTAGAATTGTTTTGGGAGCCTCATTCAAGAAATCAAGGTATCAGTGATTGGCCATTATAAAAAAGCATATTATCACCTAAGGGCTAGAATTTTTACTATTTTCTCTTACATTTTCTCAGCTTTTCTTTTTTCATTATTCCTTTTCCTTCTACTTAGCATGTATTTCCTTACACCTCGTATTATAGCTAGTTGAGATTGAATTTTGCCTATATAAAGGAGAGGGATCCTTCCTTCCAAGTGGGAAAAAAAGAAAGTAACTGAAAAAGTGCTCATTTAATCCACACCTGGAGAAGCAGACAGGACAAATCTGAAAGCGGCAGTGATGTCTATGTGGTGACAGACTCCCTTGGGAATAACTCTGCCTGTCACTTTGCAATCATAATTTCATGAGTTATGCTGTACACCTTAAGCTTATTCAGTGTTGCAGGTCGATTACATCTCAGTAAAACTGGGGGGAAAATATTTCAGCTACTCTCTCTCCCTGGGCCACTTTGAAAGCAGCCCATTCTCCCACACGTACCCAGACTTTGACTCGTTCATTCATTCATTTGGCAAATATTCGTAAGGCACCTATCTTATGCTGAATTGCTCTACTAGGTACGAGTGCCACAGAAACAAGAGGCAGAGCATCCGCTTTCAAAGAACTCTGCGTCAGAAGGAGAAGAGGGGAAAGACAGCCCCTAGTGACACACTGCAAGGTAAACAAAGGACACCGTCCTTTGTTTATGGGGGTGGTGATCACCCATCATAGGCCCAGCTGGCTTTCTTGTCCGAAGGGTGCAGGATAAGGACCACCCAAAAGATAATGGTGCTGATAAGACCTTACTTTCCGATGCTTACGGTTTATAAAACACCTCCCGACACAGTCCTTCCCTTACAGAAGCTTCTCCCTGGCACTGTGTACATCTCACCTCTCTGTCTGGAATGCTCCTTTTTAAATTCTCTCCATGGCTGCACCCTGCTCACCCAGCACATCTCAACTCACCTCTACGGGGTCTTCCTGACTACCTTCTCATAAGTGCTGTTCCTAACGCCCAGACCCCCTGTGTTTTCATATCACCTCTGTTTTCTTCAAATACTAAGCACACTCCATAAAGATGCTGTTGATGTAATGGCTTAATGGCTTGTTATCTGTCTCCTCCTGGTAGAATGCAGTCTCTGCAAGGTGCCAACCACAGCCCTGTTGACACTGCAGCCCATACAGGTACAATAGACAGAAGAGTCTCCGACAGTCGTGGGCCCTTATCCTCATGGCTTGAATGAATGAAGTTACAAACCTATCGTGCCCTTAAACTTCAGAACTATAGCCACGCAGGCAGCCACTGGTTGAGACTTTGGGGATGAGGGAATGCTTCCTCCTTGAGGAAATAACACGATGTTCAGGGTGTGACACAGAAGGCTGGCTCTTACATGTGACCTGGTGCCCATCAGAGGCTGGCTCTGTTGCTGCCCAGCCAGCACTTCCTCTGCAGAAGACACTACAGAGCCCACACACTCTGGAGCCCCCAGGCCACAACTAGAGAGAAGCCCACGCACTAGTTGAGTGCCCAGTCCAGGAAGGGTCCCTGGACTTTGTTCTGAGCCTTGCCTGTTCTCCGCCCCAACCAAGCCCTGGCAACGAGACACCCAGGGTCTCCAGCCAGACGTGGCATCTCTGCCTGTAGCTAACTGCAGCCTCCAGCGCCTGGAGAGCAGGGCAGATAGCAGGAGGAAGCACATGACAGGACAAAGGTTCCTGCGATGACAAAGCCTCTTAGGAATGAGAGCTCGTTAAAAGCCTGTGCCTCTTCTCCCCACGTCTGCCAAGTGTGTACCTTCCTTATAGGGCTCCGGGCGGACATCAGCCGCAGAACGTGGTGAGTCCGGGTGGAGGTGGGACTTCCCCCGGAAGCTGCCGAGGGCTGGGTTGCGCAACTGCGGGCGGACTTGTCAGACCAGGAGCTTTCGAGGGATTCATCCACCCCAACACGTGCACGTTTTGAAAAGCAGGGATCTGCTGATTTGATTTATTTGATTTATTCCTCTGTGGGGTCTCTTAATCCCACCTCCCGCCATTCCTAGACTGCCCTCCCCCCTTTTCTTTGCTGCCCTTTTGGAATGCTGAGACCCCCATGTTAGGAAGTGTCCTTTGCTGCTTGAGGTTAGTGTGTTTTGGAAGAAATCTATTCCAGTAATGATACTAATATAATGAATTTGTACTATCCTTTGACAAAGGAAGATTATTGTTTCTAAAGGTACTTTGAAAAATGTTGCTATACAAATATCTCACTTTGAGTTTTCAGCCTATTAAAAATTGTGAGAGGGCTTCCCTGGTGGCACAGTGGTTGAGAGTCCGCTTGCCGAGGCAGGGGACACGGGTTCGTGCCCCGGTCCGGGAGGATCCCACATGCTGCAGAGCGGCTGGGCCCATGAGCCGTGGCCGCTGGGCCTGCGTGTCCGGAGCCTGTGCCCCGCAACGGGAGAGGCCACAACAGTGAGAGGCCTGTGTACCGAAAAAAAAAAAAAAAAAATTGTGAGAGAGTAACATTCTGATTTTGTGTGAAAGTAAATTGAGACTCAGAGAGGTTGAACAGTTTACCCAAGGTCACACAGCTGAGGATGGGCAGAGAGGGGAACAAAGCTTCTATTTTCTCTACCGTTCCATCTCAATGCAGATCTCTTGGTAATTTCCCTCCAAAACATGGTTTAGAGGGACAGAAATTGAAAAATTGCTTCCTAGTTTGGGAGGTTTTCCTTTTTGATCTAAAAGAAAATAATAGCGTATTTATAGATAAACTGTGAGATTAAATATATCAGCAAACATTCACGATTAAGCATGCGTAATGTGGCTTACACCGTGAGTTGTATGTAGTTTTCAGAAACATTTTTAATATTTTTAATATTTCAGAATATGTCCCTAAGGATGAACTTTTTGCAAATATACACTCAAACTTCTCTCTCTTTACAAAGGGCCACAATTTTGTAATTTGATACTTGAAAGGAAGTGACATATAATTTTTACACAATTTACAGTTTTACTTGGCATTAAAAGTATTGCTTGATATTTTAAGCTTTTATGAATAGTGATCCCATTTCATTAGTTTTATGAATGCACATAAAAACAATTTTTTATGAACCCTACTAATTTGAAATTCATGACATTCAAACATAGACCTTTACCTTTGGTTGGCTAATGGGGAAAACGTGTAGGCAACCAGAAAATGTAAACTCTTAAGTGTTTGATATACTTAAGAAAACATATTTTTCAATCTCTTTAGAACCAGATGCTTGCGTTGTATGCACATCTTACTCACTTATTCATTAAGACCAATCCCCAAGGGCTTCTATGAGCCAACAGTTATTGGCTTAAGTATTATGTCTGGTATAGTCTTGAAAGTAATAGTTACAATTCATTTTTCTTAAACCTTATTTGCAGAGCTTTACTGATTCAGCCTACTAGTCCATATTAGTAATATTTAATAGCAGTGGAAAGAACACAGAGTTTGGAGCCAGACAGACCTGGTTTGAATTCCAGTGCTGCCACTTTTTAGTTGATTATCCTTGAACAAATGAATTAATCCTTCTGCGTTTCGTCGTCATCCAAACCAGGGCACTTCTGGGAATAAAAGAGAGTGTTGTTAGTAATTACTCTGGAAAAACAAACAGAATCAGGGACTCGCCTGGGCAAACCAGACGTATGGTTACTCTATCAAAATGTGATTCGTCTTCCAAATTTCTGGTCTGTGGCTTATCTAAGTTGGTGTCTTGTTTCAATTTGTCTATCATTGCTTCAACTCTATGGACTCAACTCTCCTAAGTCACATGTTCATGGGTAGAAAAGTCCTAAAATCAAGTTTAAAACTTCTTATGTAATTCAAAGCTTTTCCACTCCCTAATAATCAGGTCTGACTCTGGCCCTTGGGAACAGAAGAGGGAAGGGGTATATTCTACTCCATTTCTCTTTATTCTTTTCATCCTTCTTCCTCTCCTCAATCCAGTGCTCTGGCTCCCCAAGGGCAGGGCAGGGGAAAGCGGGATTATAGGAAAAGAGCCCATTCCACCACCTGCCCTAGGCTTGCTTGGGCAGCATGCCCACTGTGCACCGTGTGCTTTATCAAAAATCTGTGCCGCTTGTGGCTTGAATTTGCAGCCCTTTGTCTGACAGTGATGTTGAATATATTTTTACTTGTACTTCTCTTCTGTAGATTACCTATTCATATCCTTGGCCAGTGTCTCTTTCTTGACTTTTTATAATAATATTTTCTTTCACTTCCTTAAAATAAAAAGAATAAGAAAAACCATCTCCATGCCTCAAAATGATGATGATTAACATTTTATAGTATTTTCTCTATCTGCTTTTAATAGAAGAAATAAAACACTGCAGATAAAATTGAAGTACACTTTATAACTACAGTACCCATGAACTCTTAAGTAGTACGTTATTCATGTGTGCATGTGTTTTAAGTTTATATAAGTGATAAAATACCATATACCCATATTCTGTAATTTGCTTCTTTACTCGACAATATACTTTTTAGATCTTCCCATTATATATGTTAAATATATATATTTAAAATTTCTTTTAACTGCTATATAACATTCCACATGTGTACTTGATTATTGGAAGCCCCATAATTGCCAAAAAATGTTCTATCACATTTCTAAGGTTTGGCTATTACAAGCAGTGCTTGTAAACATCCTTGTACCTGTCTCTCCATGTTTGTGTGCAAATATTTCTGTTTACTGAATGTGGAATTTCTGAGTGGTAAGATATGTGCATTTTCATTTTACAAGCTACTGACAAAATGCCATTTGGTTACTCATACCACTTTATACTCCTGCCAGCAAGGTTCTGGTACAACCCATTTCTCCACTTTCTTACCAGCAAGTGATATTGCAGAACATTAAAATTTTTATCAGTCTTATGAATGAGATATAAAGTTATGTTTTAATTTGTAATCATCTGATTTCCTTTCTGCATCACATCTTTCAGTTAATATGGAGTGTGAACATTTTTTGTGCATAACGGCCAGTTCTGTTTCTTCATCTGTAAATTCCCCATTTGTATTCTCTGCCCATTTTTCTTTTGGGATAATAGTTTTTATTTGTATCTTAATAGAAGTATATTTACTAGAGATATTAGCCTTGATTTTGTTCCTGCTCATATTTTACTTTTAAGTTTTCTTGTGGGGTTTTGGACACTTAGAAACATTAACTTTTCGTGCAGTTATAAATTAGCCTTTTCCTTAATAATTTTCCTATTCATTGGATACTTACTTTATTTGGATGTGTGGATATAGGTTAATATGACTACAAAGCTGTTTTCAGGGGAAGAGGGACTTTTATAAAGGAACACATAGTGAATAACTTTAATATTCTTAAATAGAATAGGAGGCCAAAATATATATGAAAGGTAATATTTAATGTGGGAAAAAATATTGCCTGAATTTTTAAGAACATATGTAATTTTGTTTTGATAGGGTGAGATAGCATTTTATAAGCACAGCTTCTTAACCTTCTACGTCTTTCTCAGGCACCAGGACAGTCCCTGTTGAATGAACTCCAAAACCATGCTTCTCGTGGTGATTATTTCTGGACATCATGTCAAAACCAATAAAATATTTCTTTTGAGAACTGTTTGTGACATTGTGGAGTTGAGTAGCATAATCCTTTTAGTGTCTAGATAATCAGCAAAATAAGATTTCTCCAGGAGTAATCTGACCTGAACACAACATAAAGAGAAGGGAAATTATCACGTAGACAAACAACAAACATAAACATAATCAGCCTCTTCTAACAAGTGACACTTGAAGTTCCTGGGTCAGCAAAGTGAACCTTCCTGATCTTACACAGAGACATTCTCTGATGGACATTTCCTGTGTGTAAATTCTGTTCCGTCTGTAATTGTCGGAATTGATTATTTAAGAGTTGGCCGGATGCTGTGCTTTTCTGGACCTGGCATGTGTCCGAGTCACTGCCTCCCAGGATATTACCCTTCAGGCAGCATGTGCTGATATTCTGTGTCCTTCCAGGACTGGATACCTGAAAAGAAACCGAAGATTCATGTCACAGATTTGTATGGGACCTGGTATGGAGAAAACACCAGCCGACTACTGGACCCTCTATGGGTAAAAGTTAGACGTAAATTATATACTCTCCAGCGACTGGCCTGGAAAAATAGGGAGACAGACATTCTAATCCACAGTTACAAATATTAAAGTGGCTCCAAATTCAAGTCATTAAAACTCCTCACATGAGGGGCACTCTGCTTCAGATGGAAACAAGCTCCAAACTCAACGGGAATCTTCATGGCCACACCAGCTTACCTGCCACTAATCATCTTTAGAGCTACAGGTTCAAATACCTTCTGCTATATTGGGGGCGGCCTCATTATCTTATTTCCACTGGTCCTTGGAATGAAGATTATTTTCCCAGTTTTCCCTGTAGCTGTTGGAAGAATGTAGTCCCTTTTTCTTCATAGAGAGTTCCCTTCTTTCTTTTTTAAAATATTTTATTTATTTATTTTTTTATCTTTGGCTGTGTCGGGTCTTAGATGCAGCATGCAGGATCTTTGATGTGGCACGCGGGATCTTTTGTTGCAGCGCGCGGGCTCTTCGTTGTGGTGCGTGGGCTACTCTCTAGTTGTGGCCTGGGGGCTCCAGAGTGTGTGGGCTCTGTAGTTCGTGGCTCGTGGGCTCTCTGGTTGTGGCGTGTGAGCTTAATTACCCCTGGGCATATGGGATCTTAGTTCCCTGAACAGGGATCAAACCGGCGTCCCCGCCATTGCAAGGCGGATTCTTTACCACTGGACCACTGGGCCACCAGGGAAGTCTCGAGAATTCCCTTCTGTAGCTGTTGGCAGAAGCCTTCCTATCCCTAGGTGTAGATGGGACGGAGCACTCCTGAAGCACAGACGGTGTCATGTGCTCAGCCGTGAGCTGAGTGTTTTTAATGCAATCTGTTATTTCATCCTTATGAAAGCCCTACAACTTTGATGTAATGGCCCACAATTTTTACAGAGCAGGCTACTGAGACAGAAAGAGGCCAGTTATCCAGTTTGTATGTGGGAGTCGAAGATTCAAACCCATGCTTTTTTGTTCATTTGTTTTGTTTTTTTGTTTGTTTGTTTTTGACTGAACTGCACAGCCTGTGGGGTCTTATCTCCCCAACCAGGGATTGAACCCACACCCTCAGCAGTGAAAACGCAGAGTCCTAACCATTGGACTGCCAGGGAATTCCCTAAAACCCATGTTTATTGGACAATAAAACACTTCTCTTTTGACTGTTCCACTCATTGTACCTGTTTGACGCCATCATTTAAAAAAAAAAATAACTGGGTGATCTTGCCCAAGCCATATCATCTTTCTTACTTCATGGGGCATAAAATGAGAGGGAAGAACTAAATAATCATAAACATTCTTTTTATCTCATAAGTCTTCCAATTTCATAAAAGAGGAACAGAAATGGCAAATGTCTTTTTTTTTTTTTTTTTTTTTTTTTTTTGCGGTACACGGGCCTCTCACTGTTGTGGCCTCTCCCGTTGCAGAGCACAGGCTCCGGACCCGCAGGCTCAGCAGCCATGGCTCACGGGCCCAGCCGCTCTGCGGCATGTGGGATCTTCCCGGACCGGGACACGGACCTGCGTCCCCTGCATCGGCAGGCGGACTCTCAACCACTGCGCCACCAGGGAAGCCTGGCAATGTCATTTTTTATAACAGTAATCATTATAAAGAAGTGAACGACTACCAGAATGAGACAGAGCATTCAGAAAATACACTTGGGTATGATTTCCCTCCATATTAAATAAAACTTCCCTATTTTTTTTTATTTTGTAGAAGACAGAGTTACTGGAACATTTATAGTGGGATTTTCACCTCAGGTTTTTAAAAATTTGTAAGTTTATTATCCAGTCAATTTTGTTTTTCCTTCAAAGGTTTGTTTAGTTTTATGATGTATTAGGATCAAAATATCCAACAATAAAATGGCATTTCAAAAGCAACAAAATCTATAAAAATATCCAGGAAGTACCTTAATGAGAAATATGTGGGCTTTATGGCTGGACAGAAAAGAAAACTTGAATAAGTACATGGAAATATTCCCTTGGAAGGAAAGGTTTACTGCAGAAAAGTGATCAATTCTCTTGGAATTAACATAAATTTAATGAAATGTCAATTAAAAATTCAACATGGTTTCTGGGGAAACTTAAGGATTTTAATGTTTACTTGATGGAATAAAGTCCTAAGGAAAGGTAATTTTAAAAAAATTAAAGTAAATGGGGTTATGGAAGGACTCTTGCCAGATTTCCAGTTGCATTATGAATTTTGGTAGTTAAAACTATAAGCAAAGTTTTGATGAAAAAGGTAGAGAATCGATATTCTACCTTAGCCAGTGTATCAGCTTAGCCTTCTAAGAATTTAAATGAGGTATATCAAGGATTCTGGTCATGGTTTGTTTAGAGTGTAAAGGGTGATATTAGACCTCATAAGACAAAGCGTGAAGGCAGGGTTGTGATTTACTGGCTGCCTTACCCTGACACACAAACAGCAGATGTAGTTATAATTAGGTAGGAAGTTACATGATTTAAGGTAGAATTCAGCTTTAAGCACACAGCCCGGAGGGGTAGGGAGAGACCTCTGCTGCAAACTATTCTGTCTTATTCCAGGTCACGTCTTGTCATCCCGAGAATATGACCCTCATCCTTTTGATCCAAGATAGTGTCTTCTACATTCCAGGCAGTAAGATGTAAAAAGAGACAAAGAAGGAGACGAGGGCAAAGCTCATAGGCCAATAGCCCTAAAGGAAGGTTCTGGAAATTTGCCTTCTTCTTACATCACGTGGACCAAAACTGTGTCACTTTTTAGTCGCATGGGTAAACGAGTACCAGAAATGTTGTCTTCTGAGGAACCTGGTACCCAGCTAAAATTCTACTATCCTGGATGGAATGGATTCTAGGAGACAAGCAGCAGACTCCACTGCAAAGGGATGGAGAATTAGAGGGAGGAGATCTGGGCGGGTATTGCAATGTGGGATTTGGAAATATCTTTGTGAAATCTTCTCTGACATAAACGTAGAAGGGGATATTCCTTGGCTCCTTTGGTGTGAGTGTGACCTTGATACAAACTAAAATCTCCTGACATCCTGCCAACCGGAGTCACAGCCCCCTATAGTGTTCATTTATGTTATGCCAGAACCTAAACAACACAACTTTAGGAAAAAGAGGTTCTTGTTTTAGAAAATGAAAAGAAAAAATAATAATTTATGGACCTACGAAATCATGCTGTACAAAATATTTTAATCTGTGTTAAGGCTTAAAATTTTGATAATAATGTTTGGAACAGTAACGAGTGTAAAGTGAGAAACTCTCAATCTTTCTAAATCATTATGTTTTTAATGCCTGATGGTATTTCCCCATAATTCATTTTACCAATTCAATTGGATTACCACGTACATGTAGCTTTGTCATTGTAGGTAAAGCATACCCTAGCTTAACCTGATTTAAGGACCACAAGAATGCCCCATAGCATCAAAATCAAACAAACAACTGCTCAGCTTCTCCAGAACCTGTTTAGCTTAAGCCTCTTGTCCGTCTTCCCAGCATCAACTGTCCTGGTAAACTGTTAATCCCAGTTGCTCGCTTGGCTTTGAAGGATTTTTTTTCCTTTTCCCTTTAATCAGTGCAACCAAAGGAAACCACAAGTAACTTTGACTCTCAGGTATCAAAAGCTGTCTCCCAGGTTTATGACAGGTTGACTTGAATGTGTACAACAGAGGATGCAGTTCTGCTGCCCAGATGGCTGACCCACTCTTGTTTTGTTTTTTGATTGAGCCAGTATACAGCTATCAGGATATTTCACATAAACATCTAGTGTTCTGGCTTTTCTTTCTTTCTTTTTTTTTTCTAAAGATTTTTTGATGTGGACCATTTTTTAAAAAGTCTTTATTGAATTTGTTACAATATTGCTTCTGTTTTATGTTTTGTTTTTTGGCCGTGAGGCATGTGGGATCTTAGCTCCCTGACCAGGGATCGAACCCACACTCCCTGCATTGGAACGTGAAGTCTTAACCACTGGACCGCCAGGGAAGTCCCTGGCTTTTCTTAAAATATCGGGAGATGTGACAGTTCCTGACCACCCCCATCCCCCAACACATGACAGCAGTGAGTAGGAACTGAGCAGTAACTGTCCCCTTTACAACATGCACCCTAGTTCCCCTCAGACTTCACCACTTTGTATTATCTCCTCCATCCTGAGAACAAGTGCGGGTTGCTTTGTAAGCACCCATAGAGTGTTGGTTTTCTTACCCTTCTCTTTGACCCTGTCTCTATCAAAATGGAGAAAGTGAGACATAAACTAAGAGGGTCACCTACTTCAAGAAAAATGTGAGAGAGCACACTGCTTTGTGGAAATTCAAGATTCTTAAATAATAGCATGTCATACTAGGTCTCTTCTGCTATTACCTTCCTGGCCCTGATAGGTCTTTGGGTCTGAGATCTCTGGAATACATCTTACTCCTGAAATATTTACGCAATGAAAAATCTGATGTAAAGTTTCATCTCATAAGGGAAGCCATCTCTGTAACTTTATCCATCCCATTCTCCATCTTAACATAGCCCTGCATCTAGGTGACTGTCTTATACCTCTCGCCGTGCTCATGCTCTTGGCCACGCTCGACACCTGGGAGCTTTGCTTCCAACGCTAAGCCTGTCTGTTTTCATCTCTCGGCCATTTCTGCTCAGAGCTCATTAGCTATAAAGAAAATTGTTACTTCCCTTAGCTACTGCTGTTTCTACCTTTTATTGCCCAGATTCTAAAGCAGATAGTGTGTGGTCCCTGACCCAATCTTTGTATCACCCAAGCCATCTGCTACCTCAAGCCAACCTTGACTCACGCATTGTGGGGTTCTTTCCAACAACTTGCCCCATAATTCTCTCATCAAGATGACCAGTGGTCTCCTTCTAACCACTTCCAGTTACTTTATTTTATATTTTTTAATTTAAAAAAATTTTTTGGCCGTGCCACATGGCATGTGGGATCTCATGTTTCCCAACCAGGGATTGAACCTGGGCCCCCTGCACTGGAAGGCGAAGTCTTAGCCACTGGACCACCAGCGAAGTCCCCAGTTACTTTACTTTAATTAAACTTTCTGGGCCTTTTGGCAACATTGATCCTTCCATGCTTTCTTGGGATTTGGCTGTCCTTGGATTCTATGACAATATAAGGCTGCATATTTTCCCACCCCCTAACTACGACTGAATTTCTTGCTTCTTTATTTTTCCTCTATACTACACACACTAAATTTTCTCCTATGAAGAGTTCAGATATTTATGGCTTTGTTATTCCATATATTTCTCTCTTTTTTAAGGATTTGTTTATCTTATACCTGGAAGTTTGTACCCTTTGACCACCTTCACCCATTTTTTTCAACCCTCACCCCCCCCCCCCGCCCCCCGCCGCTGGCAGCCACCAGTCAGCTTTCTGTATCTGTGAGTTCATTTGTTTGTTTGTTGTTTACTTTTAGATTCCACATATCAGTAAGATAGCACAGTATTTGTCTTTCTCTGTCTGACTTATTTCACTTAGCATAATGCCCTCAAGGTCCATCCATGTTGTTGCACACAGCAGGATCTCCTTCTTTTTCTGGCTAAATAATATTCCATTGCATATCCATTTGTTTCTTATGCCCCCAAGATACACATCTTCACAAAATCTTTTACCCAATTATGTGTATAGCCTTTTAGATTTTGAAAAGTACTCTTCACTTACAATTAACCCAGTGACTCATGCATGCATCATCTTCTCAACAATGCTAATGTTGATATTGTTGTTATTATTCTCATGTTTAGAATAAACTCCAGAGAAGTTAATAAGCACCTGCTCATGATTGGTTGGGAATTAGTACAAGTTGCAGTTTACTGGCTGGAGGACCTCGGTGCTGGGGTAGGGGGCAGCTGACAAAGGTGACTGGGCACGATGAATTAATAGTAGGAAGTCCATCTGGTGATGGAGACAGAGAATCTTAGCCTAAGTACCAGCTCTGTCACTTAACTAAGTTACATGACTTTATTAGCTATATTAACTAATTGCTCTGACCTGTTCTCTTATCTTTAAAATGAAAAATACAGTAATAACTAAATTACTTGAAGCTGGTATCTGGAACACAATTGTTGCTTTAGGCATGAAGGCATGTTTGTTGTGCCCACACCACTGGGATTTTCTCCCTTTTTGTACCCCCAGATCCCCCCATGCAGCCTTGTCCTGAGTGTGGGAGAGCCCTAGCACACTGCCTGACGCTTACAACTCCTGCTGGGAGCGTAGACTCTCCTCGCCTCCCCGGAAGGTGGTTCACTGCTCAGCTGGAACCATGATGAAGTTCCCTGTCTCCACCATTGTCTATCACTCTACACACTCCTGTAGCTACAGCCCATCATCACAGAGAGCTCCTCTGGGGACTGAAACTAGTTCCTCATTATACCTGAGTTCACTGGCTGTGGTGGTCACTTCAGAATTTCTACACACGAGGGCCCTGAGGTCAGCTTTTTGCTTGGAGGGAGCTTGTATATATAGGGGACTTTCCTTAAAACTGCATATGGGGACTTCCCTGGTAGTGCAGTGGTTAAGAATCCACCTGCCAATGCAGAGGACGTGGGTTCAAGCCCTGGTCCGGGAAGATCCCACATGCCGCAGAGCAGCTAAGCCCGTGCACCACAACTACTGAGCCTGCGCTCTAGAGCTCACGAGCCACAACGATTGAGCCCATGTGCCACAACTACTGAAGCCCGCTCTCCTAGAGCCCACACTCCACAACAAGAGAAGCCACCTCAATGAGAAGCCCGTGCACTGCAACCAAGAGTAACCCCTGCTCGCCGCAACCAGAGAAAGCCCACACGCAGCACCGAAGACCCAACACAGCCCAAAAAACCCCAAACAAACAAAAACTGCATATGGATAGCAAGTATATTGTTTCTACATAAATTGCTTGTGTTTGTTTCTTCTTTGGGAAAAGACCTGCCCCCAAGCAACTGCGAAATATTAGCCACTTTTCTATTTGTGGGGGGGTGGCACAACCCTGCAGTTAGGCTGTTACTGCTAATCCTGGCCGTGGTTTATCCACCTTCTTCCCTTCCCATACATCCCCTTATTGATGGTTCCTGAGTACCCACTCACTCTCCTGAGACGTGACATGTTCTCCTAGGAACAATCCTCCTGCCATCCAGAATCATTCATCCGTCACCTACCCAGGCTCTTTTCTCTTCTTCACTGAATAGGGCAAGCCATTCACAAAATCCAGTAGAGTCGTCCCTCGTAATTCTTTTTGTCCATGGGATCAGTAACGATGACACTTTTTTCTTTTCTGATATTTGTAATCTGTGTCTTTGATCTTTTATTTTATTTTATTTTTAAAACGTCTTAAAATTTTTTTTTGATGTGGACCATTTTTAAAGTCTTTATTGAATTTATTACAATATTGCTTCTGTTTTGTTTTGGATTTTTTTGGCCGCAAGGCATGTGGGATCTTAGCTCCCTGATCAGGGATCAAACCCACACCCCCCTGCATTGGAAGGCAAAGTCTTAACCACTGGACCACCAGGGAAGTCCCTTGATCTTTTATCCTTAGTTGGCATGGCTAGAGATTTATCAATTTTATGGAGGTTTTTTTTTTTAAATCAGTCTTTGGTTTCATTGATTTTCTTGATTGTTTTCCTGTTTTCAACTTTATTGATTATTGATCTAATTTTTAATACCTCTTTTCTTCTGCTTGTTTTAGGTCTAATTGATTTTCTGTATCTAATTTCCTGAGATGGAAGCTTAAATGATTGATTTCTGATACAAGCATTTGATGTTATAAGTTGCCCTCTAAGCTCTACTTTTGCTGCATCACGTAAGTTTTGATAAGTTGTATTTTCATTTGGTTCAAAATATTGTTAAAAATTTATATTGATATTTTTTCTTTGATCCATATGTTATTTAGAAGTGTGTAGTTTAATCTCAAAAAATTTGAGGATTTTCCTAATATTTTTCTGTTAGTGATTTCTGATTTAATTTTCATCGTGGTCTAAGAGCATTCTTTGCAGGATTTCTGTTCTTTTACATTTGTTAAGGTGTGTCTTATGGCCCAGAATTTGGTTTATTTTGGTGAATGTTCCATGCAAGCTAGAGAAGAATGTGTATTCTGCTGCTGCTGGCTAGGATAGTCTATAAATGTCACTTAGAATGATTTGATTGATAGTGCGTTCAGGTCAGCTGTATCCTTACTGATTTTCTGCCAGCTTGATTTATCAATTAATGATAGGAAGGTGTTGAAGTCTCCAACCATAGTAGTGCTTATCTGTTTTTCCTTGTAGTTTTGCCTCACATATTTTGATGCTTTGTGTTAGGTGCATGTGGATTTAGGATTAATTGATCTGGAGAATTGACCCTTTCATCACTGTATAATGTCTCTCTTTACCACTCATAATTCTCCTTGATCTGAAATTTGCTTGTCCGAAATTAATGTAGCTACTCCAGGTTTCTTTTGATTGGTGTTAACATAGTATATCTTTCTCCATCTTCTTACTTTTAATCTATACATGTGTCTTCCTATTTAAAGTGGGTTTCTTGTAAATAACATCTGACTGGGCCTTGTTTTTTATCCACTCTGGCAATCTCTGTCTTTTTAATAGTGAATTTAGATCATTCACATTTATGGTGATTATCGATATAGTTGGATTGATAATTAGCACATTTGTAAATATTTTCTCTTCATTGTATTTGCTCTTTTTTTTTTTTTTTCTATTTTACCCCTCTTTTTCTGCCTAGAGAAGGCATTTTATATGCTTCCATTTTTGTCTCCTCTCCTGGCATATAAATTATACTTCTTTAAACTTTTTTTTTTTTAGTGGTTGCCCTAGAATTTCCAAGATATATTTTAAATTATATTTCAAATAACACCACACTGCTTCACATGTATTACAGATAACTTGTAACAGAGTACAGTTGACCCTTGAATATGGGGGTTAGGGATACCCACCCACCGTGCAGTCAAAACTCCATGTATAACTTTACAGTTGGCCCTCCTTTTCTACAGTTCCACAACCATGATTCAATCAACCACAGATCGTGTATTACTATAGTATGTACTTAGTGAAAAAAATCCACATATAAGTGGATCCGTGCAGTTCAGATTCATCTTGTTCAAGGGTCAACTGTAGTCCCAATTCCTCCCTCTGTTCCTCATGACTTCTTGTTATTCATTTCACTTATCCACATGCTATTATAACTGAATATATTATTTCATTAATACATTACTTAAACAGATAGCTTTAAGTTCAATTAAGAATAAGAAAAATATTTTCTTTTATTTCATACAATCCTTCTCTGATGCTCTTCCTTTCTTTCTTTCTTTTTTTTTTCTTAAATAAATTTATTTATTTATTTTTGGCTGTGTTGGGTCTTTGTTGCTCCACACGGGCTTTCTTTAGTTGTGACGAACAGGAGCTATTCTTTGTTTGAGTTCACGGGCTTCTCATTGCGGTGGCTTCTCTTGTTGCAGAGCACGGGCTTTAGGTGTGCAGGCTTCAGTAGTTGTGGCACACGGGCTTCAGTAGTTGTGGCTTACAGGCTCTAGAGCTCAGGCTCAGTAGTTGCGGCACACGGGCCTAGTTGCTCCACGGCATGTGGGATCTTCCTGGACCATGGCTCAAACCTGTGTCCCCTGCACTGGCAGGAGGATTCTTAACCACCAGAGAAGCCCCTCTTCCTTTCTTTCTGTATATCTTAGTTTCTGAGCTGTGTCCTTCTGCCTTTACATACCATTCTTATATGCTTCTTATACCATTTCTTGAAAGACAGACCTTGTGGTGATGAATTTCCTCAGTTTTTGTTCATCAGAGGAGGACTTGATTTCCCCTTCGCCTCTGAAAAATAATTTTGCTGGATTTAGAATTTTTAGGCTGTTGTTTTTGTTTATGTTTACCTTTAACACTTTAAATATTTCACTCCAGTCTCTTCTTGCTTGCATGGTTTTGATAAGCTCACCATAATTCTTATCCTTGTGCCACTATAGAAAAAGTCCCCACCCCCAAGTTGCTTCAAGGTTTTCAATTTGTCTTTGGTTTTCTGCAGTTTGAACATGATATGCCTGGGTGTTGATTTTTTGGTGTTTATCTTCCTTTGTATTTTCTGAACTTCCTGAATCTATGATTGTCAATAACTTTGGAAAATATTTTGCCATTATTATTTCAAATATTTTTTTGCTTTGTTCTTTTCCTCCTTCTGGTATTATAATTGTGAATATTTACATGTTTTGAAATTGTCCCATAAATCTTGGATGTTCTGTTCTGTTTTTTCATTTTTTGAAATCTGCATTTCAGTGTAGGATGTTCGATTGACATGTCTTCATACTCACTGATTCTTTCCTAGGCTGTGTCCAGTCTATTGAGGAGCCCATCAAAGAGATTCTTCATTCTGGTACAGTGTTTTTGATTTCTAGCATTTCCTTTTGATTCTTAATGTTTCCATCTGTGTATTAATTTATTGATATTAATCATAACTATCTTAAATTCTCAGTCTGATAATTCCAGATTCTGTTTCTATACCTTAGTCTGGTTCTGATGCTTGTGTAGTGTCTTCAAGCTGTGTTTTTTCTTGATTTTTAGTATGTCAAGTAATTTTTATGTTGAAAGCCAGACTGATAATATGAATGGAGATAGTAGGAACAGAAGCAAGTAGGTTTTTAGTGTAAAGTGTTAAGTTAATCTGGCTACATACTGAGCTGTTAATAATTGCTGTACCCTCAGATGCTAGAGGTTTCAATCTCCTCCTCTAGGTTCTTGTTTTTGTCTCCCCTGTTGACTTTGGGCTTTCCTAAGAACTCTTACTTAGATAGACTATGTGTCTTGCGGCTCTTTTAGTTGTGACCCACTGCTATTATACCAGAGCCCAATTGGCGTGGTGTCACAATGTGGGTGAAGGAAAGTGTTCCATGATCCTATGATTAAATTCCATCCTTCTGGGGTGCTTCCGTCCTTAGGCTGTGACCTTTAGTGTCATGGTTTTTTCTAGCTTCTTCCCTCCTCCCTGAGGCTAGAGTGGCAGAAATGCCCACGCCCAGGTGGGATTGGGCTCTGGTAAAGTCTTTCCCTTTGAGATTCAGCTTTTGTTATAGAGACTGCTTGGGTTTATTGGACAATAGTTACTCTTTCCCTCTCCCTGACTGGGACACCAAAGGGGCTCTTTTATGACTCTTCATTCTGGACTATGACTCTTAGAATGTCTCTCTCCAGATTTGGGGGTTTTCTTTGTGACCTCAGCTCTCTCAAAGAGTCCATAAAAGTCCATGAAAAGGCATCAATTTTCAACTTATCCAGGTTTTTCTTGTAAGGAGGAGAGTGACAACATTCAAGTTCTTTCTATGTCAGTGCTGAAGTTGGAAGCTTTTAACGCTTTGAATCACTTCTGATTCTCATGTGTTCCATATTACTCCCGTTTATGCCCTGATTATTCTTTATCCAGGGATTCCTAGGAATCTCCTTACTTCCCATTCTGCCACAAACCTCTTATTTTTCCTGACATCCAAAACATCACTTCCATTATGTCATTGTCCTGCTCATCAGCTGTCAGTGACGACGGATTACTTACTTACACAAATCAAAAGTTTTTATCTTGACATTCAAGGCTGTTTGCAGTATTTGTCCATAACTTTCCTTTGGCTACTTTCCAACAAGAAAGCAATGGTTCAGGTTATGAATACTGTCTCATTATCCTTCTAACCTATGTACACTGATGTCTGGAATATTCGATAAACTTTGTCAAGTAAGTTCTCCATTTAAAAAAACAATTCAGATACTTTATTAAGTTCCATATTCTCTGTGAAACATTTTCCTACTACTCTTTGTGCCATACATGGAAAAAATAATGTGCCTAGAAGAGACTGCAGAAGACTTCTGATTCATTGGATACATGAAGAAACTAGTGGGCTGAGTTGAAGGGGCTTTTTCAAGGACACACAGCTAGTTAAGGTCAGAGCTGAACTTAAAACCCACCTCCCATTTTCTTTCCTCAATTTCAGGTCTCCTGGAGTAGTGATTATCAAATGTCAGGGAGCATATAGTCTCCAGGGAATTAGTCTTTGGTGTTTTTTGTTTTTAATGTTTCTGGGACACACCCCCTGAGATTCTGACTCAGTAGGCTAGAGCTGGGGCTCAGGAAACTGCATTTAGAGCAAAGGATTCTGAAGCTGGTGGTTCAATAATTCACTCTGAAAAACACCATCATAGAGGACATTTACAGAATATAGAACAGTGGTCAGCATTCAGAGAGTGCCTGGGTAACCGAACCGGTAAAAGCAGAGAGCTAGAGGAAGCAGTGTCTGTCTGGCTCTGTTAGGTTTTCCCCAAAATTAAAAAGTTCTGCTGTTGAACTTCTGGACCTTCAACTACAAATAAAAATCTTGATAGCTTTCTTAAACATGCACAGCATTAGTCATCAGGGAAATGGGAAAATGGCTCAGTGTAATTCAATATTGCCTCAATATGTATTTATTCATTATTATAGATAAACAAACTTCTACTCTCACCCTCCACTTAGGTAGAGGTGAAATATATACTTACTGAGAAATTCTGGGAAATACTGAAAAATATAAGAATACCCAAGGTACTGTTTCTTGAACTTGCTCTGTGACAGTACACTATGGCTCTTTATTATGAATTATCTCATTTGATTCTTACAATTACTCCTGACATAGATTTTTACATTTTAATTATGTTTAAAATTTTTCATTTTATAGCTGAAAAAGTGAAACTTAGAGAGGTTAAGTGACTTGCCCAAGGATACACAGCAAGTAAACAGCAAAGTCAGGATTTAAATACTGCAGGTCATATTCTGAAGCCTATGTAGGCTTTTAAACACTAGACTCTATTCTGTGAAAATCCCATCAGTGCCAATTGTGTTGACCACAGGCAAACCCTGTTAGTTCTCTGTGCAGTTCTTTCCAGCCGCTTAGGAGGCATATGAGTAAAATATTGAAAACTCTGCTCTTTGGAGACAAAATGAGCTTGGTTCAATTTCTGGTTTTGACACTAACCTTATGAATTTGAGTAAGTTTTTAAAAAAAATAATTCTCTAGTCTCAGTTCTCCCAGCTGTAAAATGGTGAGAATAATATTTACTACAACTGAGGACAGTTTAATAAGATGATGGTTGCGAAGCACTTAGCACTGTGCCTAGCTGATTCTAAGCACTCAGTAAATGTTGTTATAAATATACATATGATTTAAATTTTATATATTTAAAATTTGCAGTCATACTGGAAATTATTATGTGCTATGTATTCTGCTTACATTTATGATCTAGTCCAGACAAGTGCCCAAATGTCTGTATTGCCCACACCCGTCTTGAGAAAATCCATCCTACCCATCGACCCTAATATTTAGATCACTCTTCCACCCCTCACCCCTGCTGATTAGAACTGGGGAAGGCGTCTGATAGAAAGAGGGACACTATGGACAAATAGAAAAGACAACTGAGAAATGCTAAAAACCTGACCAGGATCTGCAATGAAAGAACAAAAATGTTGTGAGTCCAGGACAGCCATGGGGAGTAACTACTGAAGCCAGTAGGGAAGACGGGAGGCCAAAGAGGATGAAGAAAGAGAGAGAGAGAGAGAGAGAGAGAGAGAGAGAGAGAGAGAGAGAGAGAGAGAGAGAAGGAGGGAGGAAGGGAGGAAGGGAGAAAGAACATGAGTCCCAAAGCTTTATCTGCTTCCAGCTCAGATTCCATCCATTTCCAGAAAGATCTCAAGGGGATTTTACTTGGAATTTCCAACATAGTTCTTAAGTTGGAGCACTTAATAAGCACTCAGAAATAACTAAAAATGAGTAATGAAGAAGGCCTTTCCCTGTCAGTTAGTTAGAAGGTATGCATTAAAAGAGTGAGAGGGCGCATCTGCAGACAGTCTGATGGATGGGGCAGCACGTGAAGTCCCGAAACAGATTATGAGCACAGGAAAATTATTACGTAATAAAGGTGGCATTTCATTCGATGGGGAAGGGATGGATTTGCCAATACCTGATACTGAAGTCAATTGGCCCACCAATTTGAAGAATACAAAGCCAGCTCTTTCTTCACTTCTTTTACCAGCAAAAGTTCCAGAGGGGTTAATGATTTAGACTTAGAAAAGAAAACCATACAAGCTTAATATGAAAAGACAGGGGATTATTTACATAATCTAGGGCAGCTGAAGAGTTTTCTATGGACAGTGTTAATGGTATTGATCATAAAGGAAAATACAGTAGATTTAACTACATACATATAAAACATTTGCATGTAAAAAAGTTTTAACCAATAAAAACTAATTAAAAATTGGAAAAATGTTGCAACGTACATAACTAACAAAGGATTCAACCTCTTAATATGTAAAGGACTCATAAATAGCTAAGAAAATATATTGGAAAAATGAGAAATGGATACTATATATGCAACGTGGTCTACTTTTTGTGATCTACACATGTATACGTGTGTATTTATATGTATAAACAAACATGCTTTTTGTAAAAATATGTATTTCTGTTAAAAAAGAAAATTGACATATTAGACAGTTAAATAAAAATAACTGAAGAGATCTACCCCAAATTGTAAAAGAATCATCGGATCATGGGTGATTTTTATTTGTTTCTTTTTTATCTTTCTGTATCTTCTGAATTTTTCAGCAATAAATGGATTTTGCTTCTGGAATGAGAAAAAAAATGTGTAGAAATTAGGAGGAATATGAACAATGGGATGAATTGCTACCTAATTTTGTTCGCTCTCTCTGGCTTTCTCAAGACGCTTTAATTTGAGGGGGAGCAGAACTTACAGTACTCTGAAGGCCCTCGGAGTAGTTCTTGGCCTCTAGGTTTGGATGTTTCACACAGGGGATGCTATTGTGGGAACCGGGCTTGCTGGCTCAGCCTGCCTCCACAGGGTGTGTTCCTGGGCCCAGACAGAGCACAATGAAGAGAGATGAGAAAACAGCCATAGGCTTATATCCCAATAAAGAGAGAGCATGACTCCAAGAACTTTCCAGGGCGTTTCCAATTTGACATTTCCTTCTTGACCTTTTAGCTTCTCATTTTGCTTCACATACACTGGCCCAGAGCTAGATTTAGCATTATCATTAGAAAAAGGCTGTTTCCCCAAGAACTCAAACTACAGATCTCTGAACCCAAGAAGGAAGATTCAGAGATAGCCTTGCATGGGGCTTGTCTAACACAGAGTGACATAACCTTGGAATAGTTTCTGCCTGGCTGAGGAGAGTGAGCAGGTGGCTCTCCAAACTGGAACGAGGCTTGGGTATTCAGTGGTCTTTCACCTGTACAAACGCCATGATATATCAGACTGTTCATACAGCCTCATCATCACATCATTTTGCAATTTCACTTCATTGGTTTCCCTTGACCTGCCTCCAGACGTAAAGAAAAAGATGCTGCTTTGGCCTCTGACACGGATGACAGCCTTGACACTCGGGGTGATGTGGGTTGTTGTAGGGTCAGCAAGGAGGGTCAGATCGCTATGGCTTTGCACCTGCCTATTGGTCCAGCATCGCGCCCCACCACTCCCCGCCCCTGTGTTTCCATCACACGCAATCGCTTGGGTCCTCCGAGCGACTCATGTGCTTTGCAGCTCTCCGGTCTCTGTCTTGGGACATGGGCCCCACCTCACCTTCTCCCCCTGGTTCATTCCCTAAGCAAACCATGGCTGACCCTTAGCCCTGTTCAGAGACTCTGCGAGCATCCCTTGAGCCAAGACTTCATGTTCCTCTAGCCCGCTTACTCCTCTGGCTCCCCTATTCCTCACCTGCCACATAAAACCCAGGTGGCAACACACTGACCAAGCATCTGTACTCGGGCATCAAAACTCCTGGGTTCAGACCTCCGTTCCCGACCTATGTGATTAGCTCTGTGTTAGGCAGTCGACTCAACTCTACTCCCTCTTCTCTCTTTTGTTAAATGTGGGTGATGATAATGATGCCTAGCTTATAAGCTTGGAGTGAGGTAGTGCCTGTGGATGACTCAGCCTAGTGTGTGGTTACCTAGAAAACA
>RJWK010021035.1:0-31012 GCA_004363435.1 Platanista minor | reverse complement strand
AAACAAACCCAAAACAATTAAGAAAATGGTAATAGGAACATACATATTAATAATCACCTTAAATGTGAATGGATTAAATGCTCCAACCAAAAGGCACAAGCTTGCTGAATGGATAAAAAAACAAGACCCGTATATATGTTGTCTACAGGAGACCCACTTGAGACCTAGGGACACATACAGACTGAAAGTGAGGGGATGGAAAAAGATATTCCATGCAAATGGAAATCAAAAGAAAGCTGGAGTAGCAATACTCATATCAGATAAAATAGACTTTAAAATAAAGAATGTTACAAGAGGGAAGGAAGGACAGTATATATTGATCAAGGGATCAATCCAAGAAGAAGATATAACAATTGCAAATATTTATGCACCCAACATAGGAGCACCTCAATACGTAAAGCAAATGCTAGCAGCTATAAAAGAGGAAATTTTCAGTAACACAATAATAGTGGGGGACTTTCACACGTCACTTACACCAATGGACAGATCATCCAGACAGAAAATTAATAAGGAAACACAAGCTTTAAGTGACACAATAAACCAGATAGATTTAATTGATATTTATAGGACATTCCATCCAAAAACAGCAGATTACGCTTTCTTCTCAAGAGTACATAGGACATTCTTCAGGATAGATCACATCTTGGGTCACAAATCAAGCCTCAGTAAATTTAAGAAAACTGAAATCATTTCAAGCATCTTTTCTGACCACAACGCTATGAGATTAGAAATCAATTACAGGGAAAAAACCATAAAGAACACAAACACATGGAGGCTAAACAATACATTACTAAATAACCAAGAGATCACTGAAGAAATCAGAGGAAATCAAAAAATACCTAGAGACAAATGACAATGAAAACACAGTGATCCAAAACCCATGGGATGCAGCAAAAGCAGTTCTGAGCGGGAAGTTTATAGCTATACAATCCTACCTCAAGAAACAAGAAAAATCTCAAGTAAACAATCTAACCTTACACCTAAAGGAAATAGATAAAGAAGAACAAACAAAACCCAAAGTTAGTAGAAGGAAAGCAATCACAAAGATCAGAGCAGAAATAAATGAAATAGAAACAAAGAAAACAATGGCAACGATCAATAGCTGGTTCTCTGAGAAGATAAACAGAATTGATAAACCTTTAGGTAGGCTCATGAAGAAAAAGAGGGAGACGATTCAAATCATTAGAATTAGAAATGAAAAAGGAGAAGTTACAATAGACACTGCAGAAATACAAAGCATCATAAGAGACTACTACAAACAACTCTATGACAATAAAATGGACAACCTGGAAGAAAGGGACAAATTCTTAGAAAGGTATAAACTTCCAAGACTGAACCAGGAAGAAACAGAAAATATTAACAAACCAATCACAGTAACGAAATTGAAACTGTGATTAAAAATCTTCCAACAAACAAATGTCCAGGGCCAGATGGCTTCACAGGTGAATTCTATCAAACATTTAGAGAAGAGCTAACACCCATCCTTCTCAAGCTCTTCCAAAATATAGCAGAGGAAGGAACACTCCCAAACTCATTCTACAAGGCCACCATCACCCTGATACCAAAACCAGACAGAGATACTACAAAAAAAGAAAATTACAGGCCCATATCACCGATGAATATAGGTGCAAAAATCCTCAAAAAATACTAGCAAACAGAATCCAACATCACATTAAAAGGATCATACACCATGATCAAGTGGGATTTATCCCAGGGATGCAAGGATTCTTCAATATATGCAAATCAATCAATGTGATTCACCATATTAACAAACTGAAGAATAAAAACCATATGATCATCTCAATAGGTGCAGAAAAGCTTTTGACAAAATTCAACACCCATTTATGATAAAAACCCTCCAGAAAGTGGATATAGAAGGAACCTATCTCAACATAATAAAGCCCACATATGACAAACCCACAGCAAACAGCGTTCTCAATGGTGAAGAAATGAAAGCATTTCCTCTAAGATCAGGAACAAGTGTATGATGTCCACTCTTGCCACTATTATTCAACAAAGTTTTTGGAAGTCCTATCCACAGCAATCAGAGAAGAAAAAAATAAATAAATAAAAGGAATCCAGATTGGAAAAGAAGAAGTAAAACTGTCACTGTTTGCAGATGACATGTTACTATACATAGAGAATCCTAAATATGCCACCAGAAAACTACTTGAGCTAATCAGTGAATTTGGTAAAGTTGCAGGACACAAAATTAATGCACAGAAATCTCTTGCAGTCCTCTACACTAACAATGAAAGATCAGAAAGAGAAATTAAGGAAACAATCCCATTCACCATTGCAACAAAAAGAATAAAATACTTACAAATTAACCTACCTAAGGAGGTAAAAGACCTGTACTCAGAAAACTATAAGACACTGGTGAAAGAAATCAAAGATGACAGAAACAGATGGAGAGATACACCATGTTCTTTGATTGGAAGAATCAATATTGTGAAAATGACTATACTACCCAAAGCAATCTACAGATTCAGTGCAATCCCTATCAAATTACCAATGGCATTTATTACAGAACTAGAACAAAAAATCTTAAAATTTGTATGGAGACACAAAAGACCCTGAATAGCCAAAGCAATCTATTTTTTTTTAATTAATTTATTGTATTTATTTATTTATTTATTTTTGGCTGCATTGGATCTTTGTTGCTGCACGTGGGCTTTCTCTAGTTGTGGTGAATGAGGGCTACTCTCCATTGCAGTGTGCGGGCTTCTCACTGTGGTGGCTTCTCTTGTTGTGGAGCACAGGCTCTAGGTATGTAGGCTTCAGTAGTTGTGGCACATGGGCTCTTGAGCACAGGCTCAGTAGTTGTGGTGCATGGGCTTAATTGCTCCGTGGCATGTGGGATCTTCCGGACCAGGGCTCGAACCTGTGTCCCCTGCATTGGCATGCAGATTCTTAAACACTGCACCACCAGTGAAGTCCCTAGCCAAAACGATCTTGAGGGAAAGAAAATGGAGCTGGAGGAATCACACTCCCTGACTTTAGACTATACTACAAAGCTACAGTAATCAAACAACATGGTACTGGCACAAAAACAGAAATATAGATCAATGGTACAGGATAGAAAGCCCAGAGATAAACCCAAGCACCTATGGTTAACTAATCTATGACAAAGGAGGCAAGGATATACAATGGAGAAAAGACAGTCTCTTCAGTAAGTGGTGCTGGGAAAACTGGACAGCTGCACGTAAAGGAGTGAAATTAGAACACTCCCTAACACCGTACACAAAAACAAACTCAAAATGGATTAAAGACCTAAATGTAAGGCCAGACACTATAAAACTCTTAGAGGAAAACATAGGAAGAACACTCTTTGACCTAAATCACAGCAAGATCTTTTTTGACCCATCTCTTAGAGTTAATGGAAATAAAAACAAAAATAAACAAATGGGACCTAATGAAACTTCAAAGCTTTTGCACAGCAAAGGAAACTACACACAAGACGAAAAGACAACCCTCAGAATGAGAGAAAATGTTTGGAATCGGATCAACGGACAAAGGATTAATCTCCAAAATATATAAGCAGCTCATGCAGCTCAATATTAAAAAAACAAACAACCCAATCAAAAAATGGGCAGACCTAAGTAGATATGTCTCCAGAAAAGACATACAGATGGCCAAGAGACACAAGAAAAGCTGCTCAACATCACTAACTATTAGAGAAATGCAAATCAAAACTACAATGAGATAACTCCTCACGCCGGTTACGATGGGCATCATCAGAAAATCTACAAACAACAAATGCTGGAGAGGGTGTGGAGAAAAGGGAACCCTCTTACACTGTTGGTGGGAATGTAAATTGATACAGCCACTATAGAGAACAGTATGGAGGTTCCTTAAAAAATTAAAAATAGAATTACCATATGACCCAGCAAGCCCACTACTGGGAATATACCCAGAGAAAACCATAATTCAAAAAGAGACATGCACACCAATGTTCATTGCAGCACTATTACAGTAGCCATGTCATGGAAGCAACCTAAATGCCCATTGACAGATGAATGGATAAAGAAGATGTGGTACATATATACAGTAGAATATTACTCAACCATAAAAAGGAACGAAATTGGGTCATTTGTAGAGATGTGGCTGGACCTAGAGACTGTTATACAGAGTGAAGTAAGTCAGAAAGAGAAAAACAAATATCGTATGTTACTGCATATATGTGGAACCTAGAAAAATAGTACATATGAACCAGTTTACAAGGCAGAAATAGAGACACAGATGTAGAGAGCAAGCATGTGGACACCAAGGGGGAAAGAAGGGGGTGTTGATGGTGGTGGTAGGATGAATTGGGAGATTGGGGTTGACATACATACACTAATATGTATAAAATAGATAACTAATAAGAACCTGCTGTATAAAAAAATAAATTAACAAAATTTTTTTAAAAAGTGTGTTATCAAGATGGCCGTCATTGCCTGTAAGCAATGCTTAATCCTCTGAGACCATCTGAGGAACCCTATGAATGTTTCTCAAGACTGTGCACTCCAGGGATGAAAATGAGAAACATTTATCTATGAAATTCTGCCTTCCATTTGCCAATGGTAACCCCACAGGTTTTCAACAGCTTATACTTCTGGCTTGTATATGTTTGAGTAGGTTCACCTGGGAAACCCATACTGTAGCATTAGAAACACCCTTGGGCAGGAATTGAGAAATAGGTAGTCATGGCCAAGATGACTACTGACAAGTTAAACCTGCACAAATTTGGTTTCTTGAATGGAATAGGAACTGGACTAAGAGGTAGAACTGAGAGGAAAGTGGTACAGAAAAGGGTTTAATATAATCCACTCCCTGCAGAACTCAAATCCTCCCTCTTGGGAGGAGGGTTTGTCCAATTCATCAAAGTTTCCTTCAGGATGGGGGCCAGCTGCACCTTGGTGCAGAGGAGCCCTGGGTCAAGAAGGTATGTGGCACTGGCCAGTGTGGGATATTGACAGATTACAGATGGGGAAAGCTGATGGAATCCTGTGCCTGGGATGAAGGAGAGGCTGAAAGGACATGAAGTGGTACAAAGAGTTTTCTAATATAAACTTCTTCTATGTTCAGTTCCATGGTGAGAAAGATAAGATTGTCCCTACCCTCATGTAATGTACATTCTAGTGGGTGAGAGAGACAGAAAATATAAAATAATTGCAAGTGCTGAGATTAGAGGACTAGAAGAATAGAGATCTTGGAATAGAGAATTATTTTCCTTACTCTCTATCTCCTTTGCTTTTGTATTTTCCACACAAACACTTTTGGCAACTAGGCAAGCTTTGTCATTTCCTTTGAATCAGCATTTCTATTATGAGTCCAGCAGAGGGCTCTGGAAAAGATTTGCTTGACACTTTGAAGCTGTAAAGCCATTAAATAGTGTGAATGGCTCTGAACCTTCTGGCTTTCCTCCAACATACTCTCCTCCTATTAACAGTAAAAAAAGAAAAACAAAGTAAGTAAAATGACAAAAGGAAGAGTGTCCATTTTCATGACCACTGACGTTTTCCATTCGTTCATATTGCCAATGGGGCAGTGGGTTAGGATTTATTAAAACAAAATATAGATTATATTTAATATAATATATATTTAAATTTAAAACATACTTTATAGATATAAATATATAAAACTGTTATATATTTATATGTAACATACATATATATAAATTATACATATATAACAAAATGCTCCACTGCCCTTCTCCTTTTAAGGAGGTTTAAACTCAGCATGTTACACACTTAGCTATGTTCATCCCACCTTGTGTCTTTAGGATTCTGGACTTATAAATCATTAAAGTCAATACTTTAGCTTAAATTGTTACATCACAATTTTGTTTTCAGTCATCTGATGGACAACAGTGGCAGACAGAATGTGGTTTTGTTTCACTTGGTGACCCTCCCTTGTGAGCACATTTAATTATAACCCTCCTCATTTTGATTATAGTACTTTGCTAATTTGAAATTCTACCTTAATTAATGTAGCTTGTGGTATCTGTAGAAAATCAGGAACCTGTGGTTACAATTTTAATTATAGCATATATGTTACAGATCTCAGCCAAACATCTCTGAGGACATTCTCCTTTGTGTAAAGTGTCAAGAAATTGGTCTCCCTCTTTTGACTTCGTATTGCCTTCTTGAAATATAATGAGTACCTTTTGGTGACAGCATCCCTTTCCAAGTCCGCATAGTGAGAATCATGAACTGTACTGAGAGGTATTTTGCTAAACTCAGCCATAGAAGCAAATGTGCCATTTATAAAATGTCATGACGTGGCATTTCTGAAACACTGAAAGACCTTAGTTTCTAACAAGCTAACAACTACATAAAGGCCTTTTGAAAAGAGAAAATACTGAGAAAAAAAGTGAAAAAAATAAAGTGTATCATTCATAAATATATGCAGTTATTCTAAGATGTTCACAAGTTTAAAATTCTTAGGGATATTACCACTGCCTTTGGATTATTAACCAAAAAATAATGACAGTTATTGCAGAAAGGATAAGGGTAAAGAAATCTAAGATTCTTCAAATTTGAGTTTTTATGGTTTTATGGTATTATGATTTGATAAAAAAATAATATAATTTACAGTATCTTATTAGCAAAATCATTTGAACTATTTATTTCCGAATTTCATTTCCTACTTATTTCTAAAGGATACTTAATATATTTCAGTTCTAATTACAAAAATGTAGCATATCCAAGGTCCTTATAAGAGAAGTCTGGACTTCAGGGATTGCATATGGTTGAGGCAATTAATTTATAAAGTTATGAAAGAATATTGAGAGCTAGTATTTTCAAGGTCAAACTAGGAGATACGTATTGTAATAGACCCTGTATGAGTCCATCACTACAAATGTTTACCAATTAGAGAGTCTCTGTTGTAACATTCTTCATGTTATACCCATGTTTCATTTGATGGCTGAGAATAACTGATGCTAGCCAAGAGTTTCACAGTGGCATGTTTAGCACTTCAGGCCCTGGAGCCCGCCTGTTTTAGTCCAAATCCCAGCTCTGCCACTTATTAGCTGTGCGACCTTGGGCAATTCATTCAACCTATTAGTGTCTCAGGTGTAATAAATAGATATAATAATGATACCTACCTCAAGGTTTGTAGTGAATATTGAACAAAACAAAACATAGTGGCACTTAGAACAGTGTAAATTCTCGGTATAATCTATTACTGTGTTTACTGTTATTACCCGTAGGCGTTACTTGCAACAACTAGGTCTTTATCCGAAATACTTTTGTATCCCATCGTGTCAGTGTTAGTGTACACTTTTGCACAACAGAGAAAGAAAAGGAGAGGGTGAGAGAGAGCAAGGGAGGCTGAGAACTGTGAAAATTAACATTTTCATGTCAGGTATGATAAAATAATATTGCTGCATACAGCAGTCATCCACTGAGTATGTTTTTCTATTTCTCTATGTGAATTCTCTCAATTATTGACTGATGCCTCAATTCAGTATTCATGTCATTATTTGAGTACTGTGATTTATTTATTTATTTATTTATGGCTGCGTTGGGTCTTTGTTGCTGCGCACGGGCTTCTCTAGTTGCGGCGAGCGTGGGCTACTCTTCGTTGCGGTGCGCGGGCTTCTCATTGCGGTGGCTTCTCTTGTTGCGGAGAAAAGGCTCTAGGCGCGCAGCCTTCAGTAGTTGTGGCACGTGGGCTCAGTAGTTGTGGCTCGGAGGCTCTAGAACGCAGCCTCAGTAGCTGTGGCGCACGGGCTTAGTTGTTCTGCGGCATGTGGGATCTTCCCAGACCAGGGCTTAAACCCGTGTCCTCTGCGTTGGCAGGTGGATTCCCAGCCACCGCGCCAGAAGGCAAGACCCTGAGTACTGTGATTTTGCAGCCTTACCAGTGAGGCAGGAGACCGAGAACTCCAGTGACCTGCTCACCGCTGTTTTCCCCTTGCCTGGACAAGCACACCGCTGGCTCTTCATGAGCACTTAGCAATGAATGGGGCTCTATATTCAGGGATGTATTCTTGAGTGAGTCCCCACTCTCTCCCCTCAAATCTCCCTCTTCCTCAGCCTGCTTGGAAGCACAAAGACAGAATCATTATTATTCTCATGTATCGTTCACCTCCTCCCTCACCCCACCTTAACAAGTAGGAGTTTAAGGCCTCAGGACAGAAGAAAAATTATTACTTAGAGGGGGAGCTGGCATTGGCAAGAAAACAAAATAGTCACAACTATAAATCACAAATGGAGAGGCCTAGCCTGTTATGACTGAAACCAAATTATTCACTTAGCAGGAGCTGCAGGTTTTTATGGCTAAATCACGAATTGCCGTTTTGGATATGTCGATTTAAGGGATCTTGGGTGCTTAATGTTCTCCTAACCCTCTTCTGCACTTGAATATACTTACACTCTGCTGTCCAGCGCCCTGAAGTTCTCACACTGCTGAAAACTGCCACAGCCATCTTTCCTCCCTGATATTCTGGTCCTTGTGTCTAGTGTGGTTCTA
This sequence comes from Platanista minor, assembly GCA_004363435.1. Classification (NCBI taxonomy): domain Eukaryota; kingdom Metazoa; phylum Chordata; class Mammalia; order Artiodactyla; family Platanistidae; genus Platanista; species Platanista minor. Next base: position 22,549 of record RJWK010021035.1, on the reverse strand, counting down.
GACCGTCCCTCAAGATGCTATTCAGATTGTACCTCCTCTTTGAAACCTCTTGTCATTGCCCCTGGCACATGGAGTTCCCCTTGCTCTGTGCTCTCTCTACACTGATTAAGATACCACAACAATATCTATTTCATTATACTGTAGTTTTCTATTCACGTTTGCCTTCCCCAGGAAGCTGTGTTTTGATAGTAGGGGCTGTGTTTGGTCATCTCTGCAGCCCCAGTGCTAGCTCAGTGCCTGGCAACACAACATAGATGCTCAATAAATGTTTGAGGAATGAATCTGTGAATGTAGAGAATTTTGGTTATTATTTATTCATAATAATTAAGGAATTGGCAATTTCTCAGTCAACTAGACTTCAGAATTTGAAGTTATCTTTATAGTTTCATATCTTCTTTATCCCTTATATCAAATAAATAAATATATAAATATATATTTATTTTTATTTTTTATAATTTAGTATACTTGTTATGTATTTATATTTATTATATTAAACAAATATTTATATTTAAGATATTTCTCCAATGCCAGAGCTTTTGTTCAGATACCAGCAGTCATGTGTTTGCAATATCAAAATAATCATTGAATGGGTATCCTTAACGCTAGGCTTTCCCCATCCAATCAATCACATGTTTCTGACCATTTAATTTTTCTAAAATACCTAATATTCTATTGACAAAAGTCTCTGATTTCACATCTATTTTTAAAATATGTGACAGTTGGTAAGTAAAGTAGGTATGTGATAAATAAATTCAAAATCTATTCCAAGTCACCCTCCCACCCCGTCCTTTACTTCATAGGAAATAGTTTATCAGTTTATTGGGTGTCTTTCCAGAGACTCTCTCCATATACATCTGTGTGCAGGTGTGTGTAGGAAGTCCTCATATTTTTTCTTTATTTTTTTTAAATTAATTTTTAATGGAGTATAGTTGCTTTACAATGTTGTGTTAGTTTCTACTGTACAGCAAAATGAATCAGACATACATATACATATATCCCCTCCCTTTTGGACTTCCTTCCCATTCAGGTCACCACAGAGCATTAAGTAGAGTTACCTGTGCTATACAGTATGTTCTCATTAGTTATCTATTTTATACATAGTGTCAATAGTGTATATGTGTCAAACCCAATCTCCCAAGTCCTCCCACCCCTGCTTTCCCCTTGGTATCCATACATTTGTTCTCTAAGTCTGTGTCTCTATTTCTGCTTTGCAAATAGGATCATCTATACCATTTTTCTAGATTCCATATATGCGTTAATATACAATATTTTTCTCTTTCTGACTTACTTTACTCTGTATGACAGTCTCTAGGTCCATCCACTTGTCTACAAATGACCCAATTTCATTCCTTTTTGTGGCTGAGTAATATTCCATTGTATATATGTACCACATCTTCTTTATCCATTCCTCTGTTGATGGACATTTAGGTTGCTTCCATGTCCTGGCTATTGATATTTTTTCTTTAAAAGTGGGAGCCTACACATATCATTCTACCTCTTGCTTTTTTAATTTACTAATATGTCCAGGAGATTATTCCTTGTCATTATTTCTAGATCTGAATCATTCTTTTTTTATGCAGAATCTTTTTATATTTTTGCCCCCTTTTCAATGTTTTATTGTGTTTAAATATGTGTAACATAAAATCGATCATTTTAACCAATTCTGAGTGTACAGCTCAATGGCATTCAGTACATTCACGATGTTGTAAAACTGTTACCACTGTCTGTTTTCAGAAATTTTTCATTATCCCAGACAGAAACCCTTTATCCGTTAAACAGTAACTCCTCATTTCCTCTTTCCCTCAGTCCCTGGTAACCTGTGTTCTACTTTCTGCCTTTATGAATTTGCCTATATTATTATGTACCTCATAAAAGTGGAATCATGCAATATTTGTCCTTCTTTGTTTGGTTTATTTCAATTAGCATGTTTTCAGGGTTCATCTATGTTACAGCATGTATCAGAATTGCACTCCTTTTTATGACTAAATAATATTCCATTTTATGTATATACCACATTTTGTTTATCCATTCATCTGTTGATGAATGCTTGGCTATTATAAATAATGCTGCTATGAATATTGGCATGCGGGTATCTGTTTGAATTCCTGCTTTCAATTGTTTTGGATATTTACCTAAAAGTGAAACTGCTGAATTGTATGCTAATTCTATGTTTAACTTTTTGAGGGACTGCCAAACTATTTTCGACATTTTACATTCCCATCAGCAATGCATGAAGCTTCCAGTTTCTCCACATCCTCACCAACACGTCTCCTCTCCTGTCCCTTCTCCTCCTGCCCCATCCCCTCCTCTTCCCTTCCTTTCCCTTCCCTCTCTTTCACTCCTTGCTCCATCGCTCCCACCCTCCCTCCCTTCCTCCCTCCAGTTCTCTCCTCCCTGCCTTCCCCCCTTCCTCCCTTCTCTCCTCTCTTTTCTTTCTTTCTTTCTTTTTCTTCCTTCCTTCCTTTCCTCCCTCCCTTCCTCCCTTTTTTCAGTAGCCATCCGAATAGGTATGAAGTGGTATTCCATTGCAGTTTCGGTTTGCAGTGTCATTTCCTTAATGATGCTGAACATCTTTCCATGTGCTTATTGGCTATTTGCATATATTTCATTCTTTCAAAATTATGAAATATTATATATATATAAAAGTCTATATCACAAGCTCTGTGAACCCCCATTCCCAGAAGAAACTTGTTACCTGAAATTTATGTTTATTACGTTTCTTTTCTTTCTAATTTTACCTCATGTATCTCCTAAAACAATCAAATGCTTTATATTGTATTTTTATGAATTTTTTCATACTGCATGTATTTTTTTCTGATATTGCTTTATTCACTCAACATTAAGTTCTGAGATTCATACATGTGGATTGCTCTAATGATGAGTTATTCATTTCACTGTGCTATAGTATCTCATTACATAACTTACACCATAATCTAATTATCTGTATTCTTTTGCCAATTGACATCTGGGTTCTTTCTGATTTTCTTGTTATTAAAAATTATGCTACCACAAACAGTTTGTATACACGTCTTCTGGTACATACGTCTAAAAGTATATATAGGAGGGGAATTGTTGGGTCGTGAGGCATGTTTATTTTCAAATTTAGTAGGCAATGCCAAATTACTTTCAAAGTACTTGTACGACGTTATGCTTCCACCACTACCCAACGTGACTTGTACTATACAGATTATGAAATACCCATTATAAAAATACAGATTATAATAAATACTGATTATAAGATTATAAAAAATACAGATTATAAGAAACCCCATGTTTGATATTTTATATATATATATATATAGGGAAATTTTAAACCTTTCTTGTTGTGTGGTGGTTGCTGTTGTTCTCATATTTGCTTGGTTTCTGTAAATATTCCAAAAATAAATTTGGTGACACTGTGGGATTCCATAGCTATTGTGTGCAGGGTTCTAGATATGTCCATATATACAAAGAGTTAGGGATGCTGAAATGTACCAGTATGAAATGGATTAGCTGATTTTTCAATTTTTGAAGCTAGGTTATTAGGTTCATAATGATTTTAAGTTGTTATTTTTGCCTCGTGAACTGAAACTTTTATTATAATGACTCTCAATCTCTGGCATTGCTTTCTGTTTTTAAGTCTATTTTCTTTTATATTATATCTTTGTCAGTTTTAACATAGTAATGTAATGATTAATTTTATGTGTCAACTTGACTGGGCTAAGGGATGCCCAGATAGCTGGTAAAACATTATTTCTGGCTGTGTCTATGAGGGTGTTTTTGGGAGAGATTAGCATTTGATGCAGTAGACTGAGTAAAGACGCGCACCCTCACCAATGTGGACAGATATTTCCCACTCTGTTGGGAGCCCAAATGGAACAAAAAGGAAAGGAAGGACAGATTCTTGCTCTCTCTTCTTGAGCTGGAACGTCCGTGTTCTGCTCCTTGGACCACCTGGTTCTGGGGCCTTTGACCTCGGACTGAGATTTACACCATAGGCTCTTCTGATTCTCAGGCCTTTGGACTCAGACTGAATTATACCACAGTTTTTCCTGGTCCTCAAGTTTCCAGTTGGCAGATTGTGGGATTTCTTGGCTTGTATAACTGCATGAGTCAATTCCTTTAATAAATCTCTTATCTATATCTATATCATCTATATATCTTCTTAGTTCTGTTTCTCCGGAGGACGCCGACTAACACAGTTTTATATCTATATCGATATATCTATATCTATATGCACACACATACACACACCTATATAAGCTCTTTTTGGTTGTAGTTTTAATTTCAAACTCCCCGTGTTCTTATGATGTAGATGTTTGTCATAAATAACACATTTATGGATTTAATTATTGATTAATTTTTATCCAGTCTTTTAACTGGAGAGTTACTGTACTTACATTTATTATGATTACTGATATATTGATTTGTTTAATTTCTGGTTGCTTTCTTGCCACTGAATAACCAGTTTTAGTCTAAATGCTATTCCCCTGTAGCTAATGTAACTTTTTCTCCAATTGGCTTTAAGATCTTATCTTTATTTTTGGTATTCTGTATGATTTCACACACTGTCTAGATGTGGATTTCTTTTTTATTTATCCTACTTGGATTTTGTGCTTTCTCAATAATGCTGATTTTTGTTTTGTAACAATTCTGGAAAATTTTCAACATTATCTCTTCCAATATTACTACTTTTTCATTGTTTCCAATATCTTCTAATATTCCAGTTAGAGGTTCATTGGACTGTCCATCTATCACAATTCTCCATGTCTTGTAATCTCTCATTATTTTCCACCTCTTTGTTTCTCTGTGACTTTATTTTCTAAAATTCTTAGTCCTGTGCCTGTCTACAAATGATGTCAGAGCTCCTAGGTTAAGATGGAGTGTAGATTTGATATCTAATTTTCTTCCTTCCAATAGTTTCAATTTTCATTTTTGTTTCTTCTCCCATAGTAAACACTCTTATTTTGTATTCAGTATCCAAACGTAGCAATATTGGATGTCTTTGTGGTTTTTAGGTTTGTTGTTTTTTATTTTCTGCTCTTCTTACACACTTGGTGGCTTATTTTCTTATGTGTTCTGTGATTTTCTTTTTTTAAATCGTGACCCCTTATTTGTTGCAACTCTATTGGTGTGGGTTCTTTAAGACTGTCATTGAGAGAGAGAGCAGTGGTTTCTCTTTCTACCAGCCTAAGGGCTCTACCAACGAGGGTCTTCCTATATCAAGTTGTGTCCTCACCTGTTAAAAATTGATGGGATTATTGAAACACCATTTTAAATTAAACTCAGTCAGATATTATTGTTTTGTCCTCATGATAAAAATCCTCTTTTAGCTAAATAATTGCAGTTTTTTTTTTAGCAGAATAGATATGGTTTAAATGTCATGTAACAAGTCTTAGATGAGGTATGGAAGCTTCTCTAAACATTTAAAGAATGCTTTCATAAATGCTACATAAGTACTATTTTTAAACATTTTTTACTTTTAGAAAAAAAAATCATTTTTCCCCTCATGAAAGTTTTATATAAAACAAGAGAATTTCTAGACATTTTGAAGGCTATTCCTCAATTACTCTCTCTGTATATCTGTTGATCCAGTAGTTTATGATAGTCAAACTAAAAGCTAAGTTTTGATATCTTTCCAATACAGGCAGCCAGTCCTTCAGTCTATAGCCTGAAAATAGTCTATAGACTGAAAAATTGACTGCTTTTGTTGATTTGAAGAAAACTGCAATCTAGTGTGGGGTAAAATGACTCCAGGTTATTAAGGAGAAAGACTTCAAGGGAAACTCTAGGTGACTCCTCTGCCTGGTACAAAGGCAAAAAAAGAGGGAACATGTGATAGTATCTTATAAAGAAAATGAATTATAATGTATCTAGTTTCTCTTATATTACGGCTGTGAGGAGTTAGGGTGGATAACCTAGCAAACCATTAACTAGCTGACCCATATCAGAGATAGCAGATTTGTCTATGAATTTCCAAACTCAGGAAAGTGGTAGCCACAATTAAACCTCAGGAGAAAACCAGAAAACAGAAGCATTGAATGAAAAAGTGATCAGTGGCTGCCAATAAGAGATGTGACCCAAGAAGAGACTCAACTTCTTTAGCCACCATGCAGTGAGAGGCATCCACAAACTGGGGTATCTGCAGCTGTGTTAATTGGAGCCCTTTTGCACTCAGCTTTATTGTTTATCTTATCTGTACTTTGTTTCTTATTTCTGGGGGCTGACCTCTGCAGGCTCCATTTCACAAGCTCCTGAGTGGCCTGCCTTCCAACTGGATTTGGCTAATGGGTGGTACTGATGGGTGACTGGAGGGCAGGCAGGGGGGAAGCAACCAGGCTATTTTTCTTTTTCATCTCTCTCTGCCTTGAAGCACTTTTCTGGCAGTGGCTGCCTCTCCTCATCATTTCCAGCTCCCTCTGGACAGGGCTGCCATTTAGTCAGTTACTGTCATTTGACTCTAACCTTTGAGATCTGATAATACCCCTTCTTCCCTTCGTTTCATCAATCTAGGAAAGGTAGAGGCTTTCTGATATTAATTCCTAATTTCCTCACAAGTCTGGATTCCAATTGTTAGCCTATTAAAATTATGCTGAACTTTTTCTCTGGGAATAATACCAGTATGTTCTACAACATTGTTTTCTTGTATCAAAGCTTTTGAATTCTCTGCCTCTCCACATTTTACTCTGTTCTTAGAAAAAGATATAGAAATTGGTTTGATTGTTTTACAGAATAGGGTATTTAGAACAGGGAAATAGGTCATAGAGTCCTAAAGGAGAATACTGTCTATAGGTACCCAAAGAAGAGAGTAGGAGTAGCCAGAGAGTAACTAGATCTAGCAAGAATCAGAAGTTGGTATTTAGGATGAATATGGAAGCAGGAGCCAGGTGCTATGGAAACAATTTAAAGTACTGAGTTGGGAATCAAATGTGGGAGAATATCATGAATGATTGCCCAAAAGAGATTTTAAAAGAACTTTAATACAATTTTTAAAGGCTACATTCCATTTATAGTTATTAAAAAATATTGGCTATATTCCCTGTTGTACAATATATCCTTGTAGCTTGTTTTACATAGTAGTTTGTACCTCTTAATCTCTCACCCCTATATTACCCCTCCCCCACCACTGGTAGCCACTAGTTTGTTCTCTGTATCTGTGAATCTGCTTCTTTTTTTAATATTCACTAGTTTGTTGTATGTTTTATGATTTCATGTATAAATAATAGCATACAGTATTTGTCTTTCTCTAGATGACTTATTTCACTTAGCATAATGCCCTTCAAGCCTATCTGTGTTGCTACAAATGGCAAAACTTCATTCTTTTTTATGGCTGAGTAGTATTCCATTGTATATATGTACCACTTCTTCTTTATCCATTCATCTGTTGATGGACACTTAGGTTGCTTCCATATCTTGGCAATTGTAAATAATGCTGCTATGAACATTGGGGAACATGTATCTTTTAGAATTAGTATTTTTATTTTTGGGGGGGATATATACCCAGGAGTGGAATTGCTGGGTCATATAGTAGTTCTATTCTCTAATACCATATACAAAAATAAACTCAAAATAGATTAAAGACCTAAATGTAAGATCAGATACTATAAAACTCCTAGAGTAAAACATAGGCAGAAGACTTTTTGACATAAATTGCAGCAATATTTTTTTGGGATTCATCTCCTCAAGTAAAGGAAATAAAAACAAAATTAAACAAATGGGACCTAATTAAACTTAAAGGCTTTTTGCACAACAAGCGAAACCATCAACAAAGTGAAAAGAAAATCTACTGAATGGGAGAAAATATTTGAAAATGATATGACCAATAAGCGATTAATATCCAACATATATAAACAGCTCATACAACTCAGCATCAAGAAAACAAACAATGCAATTAAAAAATGGGCAGAAAAACTGAATAGATATTTTTCCAGAGGAAATGCAGATGGCCAAGTGGCACATGAAAAGATGCTCAGCATCACTAATCATCAGGGAAATGCAAATCAAAACCACAATGAAATATCACCTCACACCTGTCAGAATGGCTATCATCAAAAAGACCACAAATAACAAATGTTGGAGAGGATGTGGGAAAAAGGGAACCCTCGTGCACTGCTGGTAGGAATGTAAATGGAGGCTTCTCAGAAAAAATTTTTTTTTAAGATTTTTAAAAATCGTGGCCTGTTTATAAACTTTGACAAACTGGGGCTTGGTACATTGGTGAGAGCTCAACTTAAACACCTCTCCACTATTCTGTTGAAACCCTAGCCTGGTTCCCACAGGCTGCAGCATATGATGAATTTTAAGGCTGGTCTTGGGTGTAGGATAAAGTTATCCTTGATAAGAATAAGACACACGGGCGCATCTGAATACAAGATTGCTTAGCGATTGTAGCCCCTATTTGAGAAGCTGCATCCTGGCAACAACTCTGTATTATGGAAAGGAGAACGCAAATTTTGGTGTCTGGCAAATATCTTTACCACATACTGTTATGTGAACTAAAATAATTATAACACTTCCAAAGTCATGAGCCATGCAGTCCAGTCTCGGAATGATTCTGAGATCAAAGGAGCACTTCCCAACACCCAAAGTAAATACAGAGTAGCGCTGCATCCCTTCCCCTCACTAAGGTTTTGTTCCAAATTAGACGGACCACGTGGAGCTACAATGCCATGACTCAGACAGCATTCCTTCTTTTACTTTTCTCTTCTCTTTCAAATCAGAGTACCTCCAGCTTCCAGCATGGCAAGAAGCTAAGCAAAGACTATACAGGACAAAAGTAAGAAATACTATAAAATATGTATATAGTATATCAAACAGAATGGAACTTACTCCAATTCTGTTTGGAATTGGACTTTTAGATATTGACACTGACCCAACCATACCATTTAAGACTTGGAGCGCTGACTGACTGCCTTTTTAGGAAACAAGTCAGGTCAGTACCCTAGTTTTCTTCTCTACTGGTCACAGCAAGAGTTCTAATGTACCACGTAACCAAGTTCTTACAGGTTATCCTGTGTGGTGTAAGTCTGAGGAAGCAGCTCTTATGTGCAGGATGAATCTTTCTATTTATATGACAGAGATAACAGTGTAGTCCCAGAGGTGGGGACCAGCGTATAGATCAGAAAGTTACTGCAAAAGTACTGGTCATGGGCATACAAAGAAAGCTTAGTGGGTTTAACAGAAAGCCTAAGGTTTAGTGGAAATGTGGCACACCACTAACCCTGGGTAGTTTAAACTGGGCTAAAGACAGCAAAAACTAATCAAGATCCCACCAGCCGGCAGAGCTAAACCTTCTGATGAAAGCATGGCCTGTCCCAGCTGGCATTGGCTGAAGAACAAACACACAGGGCAGTGCCTGGAGAATGAAGGTCTCTGAAAGACATCAGTTAGCACTCCAGGGATTGCCTAGCATAATGCCAAATAATTTTGACATAATTGAGATATCTACCTTCCATGAATTTGTATAAATACACCCAGGTTAGAGTAATGCAAATAAACAAAATAAAGAGTGTCAAATTCCAACAGTGTCTTGGGTGCAAGATAAGCTGCTTGGTTGAATTGTTGAACTTCAACAATTCTTAAAACTGCTGAATGTGTAGAAACAAAGCCTGAGAGAGCTGTGCTACTTTTTCTTTAAGACAAAGACCCTCCGTTTTGTTCATAATTGTGACCTTTGACATTATAGAGGAAAGGTTAGTTTCTTCCCCTTCCCAAATGAGCAGGCTGATTAATCGTATCTTAGCATTATGGAAAAAGTCCTTCATAAGTATAAACTCATTTTTAAAATTGTCATCTGAGTGTATGTAATTGTTAATTGCAAATTTATCTTTATATCATTTCTAAATTGTTATTGCAGCTAAGTCCCATTCTATTTGGTATACTATATATGTCTTACAGCATTTCTTACTTTTGTTCTTCATAGTCTTTGCTTAGCTTCTTGCCAACTCTAGAACTAAAATTAATCTTTCTTCCATCATTTTATACTTCTGCTCATGTTTTCTTTTGCTATTTGGTGATATACTATATATAGAAGTATCACCAAACAACACACATACGTTTTCACCCAATTAACATTTTTCTGAAACATTAGAAAGGCGAAAAGTAAGTGTGAGTAAGACGAGTTTTTATAAGTCTTCAAGTTATTCCAGTGCTCAGGGACTCAGAGTATGGAAAAATTTTATGTTTAATTTATTCATTTATCCACCCACCCTGTCCCGCAAAAGATTTAAGTGACCACTTAGCTTTATAAATGACCTAGTGCTTTATGCCTTATTGGGAGGTTTGCCTCCATCTAGCAAACATTTAACACTTTTAGGGACACTGACATTTTCTGATGGAATTAGTGATCCCTTACTTATTGTGGAGTTAACACTCTATGTGCCTCAAACTCGGAGACCTGATATTTACATGAGGTGCTAGATGTGTGTTAAAAAGACAGACATAACTCATGTTACAAAGGAGGAGGGGCACCACCAATTCAAGCCACATGGGTTTCGTTTTCTCCGTTTATAATGATAAAAAGTGAATTATTATACCACAACATTATGTATGGCCTTACATACATACGTTTTGGTTTTGTTTTTTTCATACATTTTAAAAATGTCCTAAATGTTATCATGAGTTCAGATAATGAGATACACAAAACCACTTAAAAACTCATGCATAGAGGAATTAATTATGTTATTCTAGAGTAAAATGTTACCCAGCTTGGCAGTGGTTTGTGTTTATGTGGCAAGGCAGTGGCAGAATTGAAAACCTCTGGTGAGTGAATTTCTAGGAATTCTTCATCATTTATAAATATCTCTAAAGAACTTTGATTGAAAAATCTAAGTATTATTGTCACTACTGTCTACTACGGTGTCTTTTAAAATCTGCCTTTTTTAAGTTAACTGTCTGTGGTGGACATATTTCCATTTTGAGAGAAGGGATCTAAATGACGGTTTCTTAAAAGTAAACTTTATTTTAGAATTATTTGAGATTTGCAAATTGCAAAGGTAGTACAGATTTCCCATATACCCCATACTCAGTTTCCTCTATTATTTACATCTTACGTTAAAGTTCACCCTTTATTTAGACTTCTCTAGTTTTTACCGAATGGCTTTTTGTCTCTTCCAGAATCCTACAGGATCCCACATTACCTTTCTTCCTCATGTCTCTTCAGGTTCCTCTTGGCTGTGACCGTTTTAGTGACTTCCTTTGTTTTCGATGACCTTGACAGTTGTCAGAAGTACTGGACTGGTGTTTGATAGAACGCTCCTCGATTGGAACTTATCTGTTTTTCCTACTATTAGACTGGCATCAGGGCTTTTGGAGAGGAAGAAAGCTAAGGTCAAGTGAGTGGTCATCACATCTTATCAAGGGTACCTCGTATCCACATAACCGGTTACAGCAGGTGTTCATCTTGATTTCCTGGCTGGGGTCGCGTTTGTTTCTCCCCTCTTTCCGTCTTGTAACCTTTGGAAGTCACCGTGGGCGGCACACGCACAAGGAGCGGAGAATTATCCTGTCCCTTCTAGCGAGGGAAGTATCTGGGGAAGTAGCTACCTAAATCAGTTGCGGTAATTCTTTGCGGATGATTTGTCTCCTCTCCCCCCATTTGTGTATTTACTCAGTCAGATATTTAAACCAATATGAATTCACGGATATTTGTTTTGTCCTTCGTGTTATAACCCAATACAATTTTATTGGATTGGCCAAAAGGTTTGTTCGGGTTTTCCCACAACATCTCACAGAAAAACTTGAAGGAAACTTTTGGCCAAACCCAATACTTATTTGTTGCTCAAAGGCTCATCTTGTATATTTCCTTCCCCAGTCCGGAAATGAGTCATTTCTCCAAGGAATGCTGGTTTTTTTATAGAGGAATAGTATGAGAACCCAAGATCTGAGCACTGGGTATACTCATTGCTTCTAGGGTGTCATTTCTTTCAGGGCCTCTCAGCTGACAGAACAAACGATGTGCGTGAATATACACAGATCTATACATATTGCTGTATGTAACCATATGTATCTATAATAGGCTAAACAGGAACTCAGACTGATGTCTTAGAACTCGAACTCATTACTACACAAAACATTCTAGCCTTCTCTCATTGCATGCCTGTAACCTCCCACTCCAACACTGAGAAAGCTGGTTCCCACCATTGCCATTCATTTACTTAACTGTTCAATTCCGTTATACATTTGTGAACAATTAATGAACAGAAATCTCAATTAATAGAGACAGGAGACCAGAAGGGGGAGCTCTCAGGCCCTGGATCGTAGCAGAGCCCAACAGGAGGAAGGAAGACTCCACTTCTTCCCAGGCAAGCACTCAGCCAATGAAAAGCAATGGACTCTTTGTTTACTATAGCCCTCCCAACTTCCTTCTCCCCTCTGTAGTAGTGTTCTCCTTCCCTTGCTGTGGGGAGACTTACACATGGCTCGTCATGGTTGCAGACCTCAAAATGCAATGCTCTGCTGATCCTGAATAAACCAATCTTTTCTGGAGAAATGTCTGGCAGTCTGTTTATTTCAGGTCGACACATGTATTGTGGTTTCAGAACCATTAACATGTACCCCATGGGAAAAACTTCCTCAACTCAGGAACAGTGCTTATGTACAATTCCTTGTCTTTAGTCTTGTCAGTGAGGAATATTTATTTAGCAGAGAAGATTTGTAAGCAAAGTGTTGCATATGTGACCTGGTTTCTTTTTCCTGCTTATATTAATGTGAGAGGAAAGAGAGACATCGAAGGAACTGCTAAGCAAAAAGGAACCAGAACTTGAAGATTTGGAAAAATTTCAACGTATCCATATTGCAAAAAATGAGAAAGCAAGTTCTTGGAGAGTAAGTACACCAAGGGTGTGGCTGGACAATCACTCCATAAAGAAATTACCCATGATTTTAATTAGCAATCTCAGCAGAAGGCAGAAATAGACATGGCATTATAGCAATTATACTGCTACTTGGAACTGAAGGGGACAGAGATAGGAAGGAATAAAGGAAGACTTTCAGACTCTGGAATTCTCCAGGACGGGACAATAGTCATCCAGCTGCCAGCATGCTATATCCTGCAAGAAAAGGGAAGAACAACCTTAAAGCCAATTCAGAAAGCATCAGGGCTACCACCAATACCACAGGCCCAGGAGTAAGGCCATTTCCTCCTTAGTTTCAGAGGGGGGCCCACTTCTTTGGTTTCAGCAGCCAGGCTGCCCTGCAAAGAGATGAGGCAGGTGAGGTCACTGCCTCAGGGCTCTGGGAGTGAGGCTGCCATCCCGGTGGGCCTGGAGGGCGAATCCTTGAGCCAAAGAGGATTATTCTCAAACCTTAAGATCCATTGGAATTTGCTTTGCTAGGTTTTGGACTTCTTTGGGGCCCATTTCCCCTTTCTTCTTTCCTATTTCTCCCTTTTGGGACGGGAATGCCTATCGTATGCCTGTGCCATGCCACCACTGTATTTTAAAAGTGCATAACTTGGTCGGTTTCACAAGTTCACAGCTGAAAATTGTCTCAGGATGAATCATACCTTAAGTCTCACCCACATCTGATTTAGATGATATGTAGATGATACTTTGGACTTGAAATGGATGCTGGAATATATTGAGACTTTTGGGGAGTTTGGTTTGGGATGAATGTATTTTACCTGTGAGAAGGACATGAATTTTGGGGAGCCAGTGGACAGAATGTTATGGTATGAATTTTGTCCCTCTAAAAAATTTTATGTTGAAGCCTTAACCTCCTTCCTGACTCTGTTTGGAAACAGGGCCTTTAGGGAGATAATTTATGTTAAATGTGTTCATAAGGGTGGGACTCTCGTCTGATAGGATTGATGTCTTTATCAGAGGAGGAAGAGATACCAGGGAGCTCTCTTTCTCTCTCCCCAAAAGAAGGGCCATTTGAGGACCCGCAAGGAGGTAGCTCTCTTCAAGCCAGGAAGAGAACGCTTATCAGAAACTGAATTCTGTTTGGTTCTTTTTTATGATTTCTCTCTTTTTGTTGAAATTTTTTCATGTATTGTTTTCCCGATTTCATTGAGTTGCCTCTCTTTGTTCTCTGGAGTCTCGCTGAATCTCTTTAAAATAATTATTTTGAAATCTTTGTTAGGCAATTCATAGATCTCCATTTTAGGAGCTCAGTTACTGAAGATTTATTGTGTTCATTGAGTGGTTTCATATTTCCCTGATGTTTTGCGTTCCTTGTAGCCTGCATTGGTGCCTGCTCATTAGGAGAAGCAGTACCTCCGTCAGACTGGCTTCAGTAGGGAAAGACTTTCAGCTGTTGGTGGGCATGAGGGTGCCAGCTGGGTGGCGTATGTTGTAGCACCGGGCCTGGGAGCATACCGGTTCTGTGGGTGCTGGGTTCAGGGGAATGTAAGGGCACAAGTTCTGGGGGGCATGGCGAGCACCTGGTTCAGAGGTACGTGAGGGCACCAGGCCAGTTGCATGTGGGGTTTCTGGGTCCAGTGAGTGTGTGGTGGCACCGAACCCCAAGGATGCACAGTGGTGTCTGCTGGGCGGTAGTTTATGGCGCTGGTGGTTGGTTGGGGTATAATAGCTCTGGCTCCAATAATATGTGGCAATTTGGGCTCCTGGTAGCTCCAGAAGCTAGGGTTCTCATTGGTGAAAACTGTGGGCTTAGCAGCAAAGACTGTGGGGGTCCCTGCCAGTGGGTAGGGCTGCTGGGGTCCCTCTTGCTCTCCTTTGTCCCGATGAGGGAACATGAGGCTGAAGGGACTCATCATTGAGCTGTGCCAGCCTGGGGGACAGAGCGATGCAGTTAAAGTCAAATGTTCCCTCCTGCTCTGTCCCATATGCTTATCCTGGTTCTTTTCCTTCACTGGGTTTTGCTGCAGCTTCTTAACTGGTCTCTCGCGCTCTCCCAGAGCTATTTTTGTCCTGGAAGTTGTTAAATCATTGTTTTAGCGGGGGACAAAGTCTGGGACCTCCTAGTCCACCATCTTGCTGACGTAACTCCACCTATTTTTTTTCTATAGCAAGAAAATGCCTTGGGCAAGGTGCATTGCTGCACTTCCTTCACCGTAAAATGATTTCCTTACTCAGAGGTTATAGATGTGAGAAACTGTAATGATGAATAAGGATTTCCACAAATTGCAGCGTTGGCAGAGACATCTTGAGCAAGGAAAGTAAATATGTATACAGAGTACACATCTATTCCTGTGTCAAAAATGACTGCTGCCTTCCTGATGGAAAGTTCTGTATTTCAGCCTTCTGGTTACGCTGGGGGTGGTTCTACATCAGGGGCTTAATTTTAACCTGTGCTGTTGGCAGTTGGCCTTTCTCCCAGATCCAGGGCTACTTTGTATACGCGCCCATTGAGCAAAGAACTGGGTTGACTGAGCTACAAAGGAATTTGAATCTCATTACATTCCTGGAAGTGGTAAGTTGATTGTGAGGAGGGGGGGTGCTGAGAAGAACTGGCCTCCCTTGTGAGACAGTGGACAAAGAAAATCATTTAAAGTTTATGAACCCTTTATAGATAGTTTGGAAAAATACCAGAAAGCATGTGGAGAAAAAAAAATTAAGGATGGTTCTGTAATGGCAAAGCATTTATCTATACATTGTTGGATGGATTTTTAAAAATTATGAAAAGGAACCCTAGGTTTTGAAAATAATCATTTCCCAAAGCTACGATTTTCCCTACGTTTTAAATCTGTGGCTTTCACTGCTAAAGAGGTGGTTCACAAAATTATATCTATGAATGCAAGCATGAGCATCTGCTGAGCATGGCTTTGAAATTGACAATTAGCAGTAAATCAAAGGATTCAGGCAGCCTAATGTTCACATCATCATTAAAATGAACAAGAAGATTACATTGATCAAATAAGAAAAGAGTACTTAAAACATTAAAACTATGGGCATGCCTACAAATTATTACCTCAGAAGGCTATGTGATGATCATCTCTCCTTTTCAACTAGTTGCCAGCACTCAAATGATTTTATTGCTGCATTGTAATTAAAGATTTAGATGTAAAGTATTAAAATAGCAGCTTGTTTAAAAGGAACTATGCTTTTTCCCTATCCAGTTTTCTTCATTTTGATCTGAGACCCTGAGACTTTAAGACATCTTAGAATCCTTAGGAAGATACTCCTCAGAAAGAACTCTGACAACACGTCTTTGGTAACATCAGTGTACTTCAAATGACCTTTCACACAAGTCTTTAAAAACAACCTAGGGTCTCATCCTTCTATCATCATTGTTATTTAACACTGTTCTTTTGATCCTGGCCAAGGCAATAAGCTATAAGACAGAAATAAAACATAAATAATAGAAGAAAGAAATAAAAAATTATCGCTCTTTCACTATAATATTCTCATTTCACATATGGAGAAATTGATCACAAAGGGATTGGTTGGCTTGGACAAGGTTTAATAGCTCATTAGTGAAAAATCTGGGTTAACAGAGCTGGGTTCAGAAACAAGCAGTAGAGATAGATGTTTTGTGTGTGATTTATAATGCATAGAGATGATTACAGAAGAAATAATGTTAAGGCTAATCTTCAGGCATTTCTTTATTTTTCATTCAGTGAATTTTCTTTTGAGTGCCTGCTTATGAGGCAGGTACTGTGCTAGGCTCGGGGGAGGGAGGCATGGCCTAGGTAGATGCTATCCATCCCTGCTCTTAAGTTGCCTACATTCTAGCAGGGGTGCAGATGTTTCAGATGTTTAATCAAATTAATTATGATTGTGATAAATAACTCCAGGCCGCAAGAAGGAGTGCTAAAAGCACACAAGAGAGGGGGATCTACTTTCTTCCGTGAATTAGAGTAAAACCACGAAGCACAATCCCTTAAGCATTTGGGGAATCCAGATTTTTGTTTCTGGTTTGTGTGTGTTTTTCTGTTTGTTTGTTTTTTACTTTATCCTCTTGAAATAGAGGAAATGATACAATGTCATATTTAGACAAATTGGTGGTCATGGATAAAAATTATACTATAAGTTTTTTAAACTATCATTGGGTAAAAAGCAAGATACAAGAACAGGAAAGTGTGATTAAAAGTAGATTCCATGTCTGCCTCTCTATTCCTGCCCTGCAAAGTGGACACAGTGGGGGAAGGTGGGGTGGGATGAATTGTGTGATTGGGATTGACATATATACACTACCATGTGTAAAACAGATAGCTAGTGGGAAACTGCTGTATATCACAGGGAACTCAGCTCGGTACTCTGTGGTGATGTTGCGGGGGTGGGAGGGAGGTCCAAGAGGGAGGGGACATATGTATACATATAGTTGATTCACTTCATTGTACAGCAGAAACTAGCACAACATTGTAAAGCAACTATACCCCTATTTAAAAAAAAAAAAAGTAGACTCCATATTTATGAGGTTTTGGGTAAACTGAAGTTTGCTTTTGTCACTGTTAGCTCTCTCAGGAATCACCTCCTAAGCCATGTTCCTTAAATAGCAAGCAGGCTGCAGGCCTCATGTCATCCTGAATCCTGGCCTCACTGTGTAAGCCATCTATGACAACACATAGACCTCAGATGGCACTTCCCAGCACATGGCACAATCCCCTGTTCCATTTCTGCTGACAGTGCTCCCTGGGCAAGAAGCAGACATATCTGAGAAATCAGATAAGATGGATGGCAGTTTATTCAGATTCCAGCAGCTTGATCACTGTCATTGTCAGGTATTTGGATGCTTAAGCAAAGACACACTGGCAATGTTTGAATAAATCCAGAATACTTCTACCTGTGTTGGCACCAAACCATCCCTTCCTCTCCTGATTCAGACAGAGAAATGCTACTAATGTGGATATCAAGATTTAGTAATCTGCCAGAAGAGTTAAAACACTTGCAAAATTAATAATGACTGCTATAATGCTTCAGAGCTGCTATGCCCCAATGTATTGGTGTACTAGCGGCATATTCTTTTTGAAAGAAATTTTAACAGCAGCTTTTTCATTAAAAAAAATGCTTCACGTAAATGAGAGGTAAATGTCACTTTCAGAAAATTCAGTATTTGTGCGATTGATTTGTTTAAATATCTGAATCGCTAAGTTTTCTGGAGTTAGCTGATTGGCTTATTAAAGTCACTAGATGGCAGTACTGACTAGTTAGTGTGATATTACAGTTCAGATTCAGGTGTGTTTTAAATACCAAAACAAAAAAGGGAAAATAGGAGACTGAGTTCATTCAGTGGTAACTCTGGGTGAGTGTATATCTTGGCATGAGGACACAGGCTTCCAAAGGTAATACTGAAGCCGTGACAAGATCTCAAAGTTATAGGAGTACTAGAAATTTCCAAATTTCCTACAAAGTAAGTTGCAGTAGATAGAATAATATTTTTAATTTGTTTGGGGTGTTATAGTTTATAAAGGACTTTCAGAAACATTTTTCTCATTTAATTCTCACATCAGCCTTGGGATTTAAGTAAGGGTGGTATGATTATCTTCATTTTACCAAAAAGCTACAGTCTCTTTAGGCCAGTAGTCCTAAAGCACTAAGGCTCCGGGTAACATAGAATTGAGCTGGACCATCTCTATACCTCCTTGACAAAATCTCATGGTTCCATCTTTTCCTTCTTTTATTGCATTTGTTATGTGACTTGAATTTTATTATAGAAGGAACTGTTTAAATATTTTTGTGACCTACCTAGAAAAGTAATTTATTGTTAGCTTTCCAAAATGCAGCCCTCTTTTAATTGAGGGATATCTATCGAAAGAAGCTGACCGTATCTATTTCTTTCTGGGCCAGCTCAAGTGAACTCTACAGCTGTGGAGTGCCCACTGTGAGCTAGGTAGCATTTTAGGTGCTAGTGGTGATAAGGCGAACGAGAGGCCTTTGAGCGGCTCGTGATCCTGCCAAGAAAAGAAGCAGGAAAAATCTGACAGCAACGCAATGTGATAAGTGCAGTATTAACAGTTTGAGCAAAATGCTGGGGAGCGCGGAGGCCTGAATAATTCATTCTGACTAGAGGGGAAGTTTCCTGAACTGCCAAGATAAAAGAGATGGGGAAAAAAAAACCCAACAATGCTCTGATTTTAAGCCTTTTGTTCTGCCTTCAAGAAATATGAGGAGGGACCTTCAAGATGGCAGAGGAGTAAGACGCGGAGATCACCTTCCTCCCCACAAATACATCAAAAATACATCTACATGTGGAACAACTCCTACGGAACACCTACTGAACGCTGGCAGAGGACTTCAGACCTCCCCAAAGGCAAGAAACTCCCCACGTACCTGGGTAGGGAAGAGAAAAAAGAAAAAACAGAGACAAAAGAATAGGGACGAGACCTGCACCTCTGAGAGGGAGCCGTGAAGGAGGAAAGGTTTCCACACACTAGGAAGCCCCTTCACTGGTGGAGACGGGGGTTGGCGGGGAGGAAGCTTCGGAGCCACGGAGGAGAGCGCAGCAACAGGGGTGCGGAGGGAAAAGTGGAGGGATTCCCGCACGGAGGATCGGCGCCGACCAGCGCTCACCAGCCCGAGAGGCTTGTCTGCTCACATGCCGGGGCGGGCGGGAGCTGGGAGCTGAGGCTCCGGCTTCGGAGCTTAGACCCCAGGGAGAGGACTGGGGTGGGACGCATGAACACAGCCTGAAGGGGGCTAGTGCGCCACAGCTAGCCCGGAGTCCTGGAAAAAGCCTGGAACTGCCTAAGAGGCACGAGACCATTGTTTTGGGGTGCATGAGGAGAGGGGACTCAGAGCACCGCCTAAAAGAGCTCCAGAGACGGGTGCGAGCCGCGGCTGTCAACTCAGACCTCAGAGACGGGCATAAAATGCTAACTCTGCGGCTGCAGCCAACAAGAATCCTGTGTGCAAGCGCAGGTCACTATCCACACCTCCCCTCCCGGGAGCCTGTGCAACCCGCCAACACCAGGGTCCCGTGACCCAGGGACAACTTCCCTGGGAGAACACGCAGCGCGCCTCAGGTTGGTGCAACGTCATGTTGGCCTCTGCCGCCGCAGGCTCGCCCCGCATTCCATACCCGTACCTCCCCCTGGCCTGAGTGAGCCAGAGCCCCATAATCAGCTGCTACTTTAACCCTGTCCTGTCTGGAGCAGAAGCCTGAGGGAGACCTACACACAGAGGCGGAACCAAAACCAAAGCTGAACCCCGGCAGCTGTGCGAACAAAGAAGAGAAAGGGAAATCTCTCCCAGCAGCCTCAGGAGCAGTGGATTAAATCCCCACAATCAACTTGAGGTACCCTGCATCTGTGGAGTACCTAAATAGACAATGAATCAACCCAAAATTGAAGTGGTAGCTTTGGGAGCAGCTACAGACGTGGGGTTTGCTGTCTGCAACTGACTTGTGTCTGGTTTTTTATGTTTATCGTAGTATAGTTTTTAGCACTTGTTATCATTGGTGGATTTGTTTATAGGTTTGGTTGCTCTCTTCTTTTTTGCTATTTTCTTATTTTAATAATTAAAAAATATTTTTAATTTTAATTATTTTATTTTATTATTACTTTTTCTTTCTTTTTTCTCCCTTTTCTTCTGAGCCATGTGGCTGACAGTGTCTTGGTGCTCCAGCTGGCTGTCAGGTCTGAGCCTCTGAGGTGAGACAGCCGAGTTCAGGATATTGGACCATCAGAGACGTAATATCAGTTACGTCTGGCCCCACATAATATCAGTTGGCAAGAGCTCTCCCAGAGATCTCTGTCTCAACAGTAAGACCCAGCTCCACCCAATGGCCAGCAAGCTCCAGTGCTGGACGCACCATGCCAAACAACTAGCAAGACAGGAACACAGCCCCACCCATTAGCACAGAGGCTGCCTAAAACTACAGGCCAATATCACTGATGAACATAGATGCAAAACTCCTCAGCAAAATACTAGCAAACAGAATCCAACAGCACATTAAAAGGATCATACACCATGATCAATTGGGGTTTATCCCAGGAGTGCAAGGATTCTTCAGTATATGCAAATCAATCAATCCAATACACCATATTAACAAATTGAAGAAGGAAAACCATATGATAATCTCAATAGATGCAGAAAAAGCTTTCAACAAAATCAACACCCATTTATGATAAAAGCTCTCCAGAAAGTAGGCATAAGGGAAACTTACCTCCACATAATAAAGGCCATATATGACAAACCCACAGCCAACATCATTCTTAATGGTGAAAAACTGAAACCACTTCCTCTAAAATCAGGAACAAGACAGGGATGACCACTCTCACCACTATTATTCAACGTAGTTTTGGACGTTTTAGTCACAGGAATCAGAGAAGAAAAGGAAATGAAAGGAATCCAAATCGGAAAAGAAGAAGTAAAACTGTCTGTTTGCAGATGGCATGATACTATACATATGAGAATCCTAAAGATGCTACCAGAAAACTACTAGAGCTAATCAATGAATTTGGTAAAGTAGCAGGATACAAAATTAATGCACAGAAATCTCTTGCATTCCTATACACTAATGATGAAAAATCTGAAAGAGAAATTAAGGAAACACTCCCATTTACCACTGCAACAAAAAGAATAAAATATCTAGGAATAAACCTACCCACGGAGACAAAAGACCTGGATGCAGAAAACTATAAGACACTGATGAAAGAAATTAAAGACGATACAAACAGATGGAGATATATACTATGTTCTTGGATTAGAAGAATGAGCATTGTGAAAATGACTGTACTACCCAAAGCAATCTACAGATGCAAACTACTACTGGCAGTTTTCACAGAACTAGAACAAAAAATTTCAGAATTTGTATGGAAACACAAATAGCCAAAACGATATTGAGAAAGAAAAACCGAGCTGGAGGAATCAGACTCCCTGACTTCCGACTATACTACAAAGCTACAGTAATCGAGACACCACGGTACTGGCACAAAAACAGAAATATAGATCCATGGAACAGGATAGAGAGCCCAGAGATAAACCGAC
The DNA here is from genome assembly GCA_004363435.1 of Platanista minor. NCBI lineage: Eukaryota > Metazoa > Chordata > Mammalia > Artiodactyla > Platanistidae > Platanista > Platanista minor. The sequence goes on along the minus strand of RJWK010021035.1, from coordinate 737 downwards.
ACACATACGGTCACCTTATCTTTGGTAAAGGAGGCAGGAACGTACAGTGGAGAAAGGACAGCCTCTTCAATAAGTGGTGCTGGGAAAACTGGACAGGTACGTGTAAAAGAATGAAATTAGAACACCCCCTAAGACCATGCACAAAAATAAACTCAAAATGGATTAAAGACCTAAATGTAAGGCCAGACACTATAAAACTCTTAAAGGAAAACGTAGGAAGAAGACTCTGTGAAATAAATCACAGCAAAATCCTTTTTGACCCGCCTCCTAGAGAAATGGAAATAAAAACAGAAATAAACAAATGGGACCTAATGAAACTTCAAAGCTTTTGCACAGCAGAGGGAACCATAAACAGGACGAGAAGGCAACCCTCAGAATGGGAGAGAATATTTACAAATGAAGCAACTGACAAAGGATTAATCTCCAACATATACAAGCAGCTCATGCAGCTTAATGTCAAAAAAAACAAACAACCCAATCCAAAAATGGGCAGAAGATGGAAATGACATTTCTCCAAAGAAGATATACAGATTGCCAACAAACACGTGAAAGGATGCTCAGCATCACTAATCATTAGAGAAATGCAAATCAGAACCACAGTTAGGTATCACCTCACACTGATCCGAATGGCCAGCATCGGGCTTCCCTGGTGGCACAGCGGTTGAGAGTCCGCCTGCCGATGCAGGGGACGCGGGTTTGTGCCCCGGTCCGGGAAGATCCCACATGCCGTGGAGCGG
>RJWK010021034.1:0-31008 GCA_004363435.1 Platanista minor | reverse complement strand
TCAAGGACAGAGCCCCTCCCAGATGGGTGGAGCTTGGGCGCGATTCTCAAACTTGAGAGTGTCTCAGAATCACCTCCTTATCACAAATCCCTGCCTCCTCATCCCCTGCTGAGTTTCTGGTTCTGGGCTGGAGGTCTGTGGAGGGGCCCGAGGACGGCAGCTGATATGCCTGGCCCTGGGCTACCTTCGCTCTGCAGGGGTGGGGGGCGCAGTCAACGGAGATAAGGCCCCATGAGGAGAGAAGGTGGGCGCCCAGGTAAGCCATGCTGGCAGCACTATGCATTTGAGAGCCTGGGGGCGGGGGTGGGGCCCAGCTCAGAGCTGATGCCCGTGGCCGATGCCCGTGGACGTGGACGGCGGGGCCACACCGCCTGCCTCCTGGCCCAGCTCTGCTCACTGAGCTCAGCTCCCAAATAGGTGTAAGATTAGAACTCACTTCATGTGGTTGCTACAAGGAATGAATGCAGTAACATCTCATTATGAGTCAGGCACACAATTAAGTCAATGTGTTCGTGAAATACAGACGTGATAAAGTCCAGTCGGCCAGCAGTGTGAGGGATGGATGGACAGGAAAGCCTGCGAAGAGGCTGTTATGGCAGGAAAGTGGAGAAAGGCTAAGCTCCCAGACTTCCCAGGGCTGCTCTGGGGGACACTGTGGACGCAGACCACCCCCCTGACCCTTGCCCGGCACCCAGAGATCGGGTTTCTCTAGATTGGGTGGGTTTTTTTCTAATTTTTAGCAACCTCCCCCATCTGTGATAATGATTTATATATTCAAATTATAACCCTGAGAAACTAAACTAGGGAATTAGATTTGGGGGTTGGCAACAGTTATGGATTGACTTGTGTCATCCCAGAATGGTATGTTGAAGTCACAACCTCCAGGACCTCAGAATGGGACCTTGTTTGGAAACAGGGTCATTACAGATGTAATCAGTTAAGTTTAGATGGTGTCCTGGGTAGGCCCCTGATACCAGACCGTCGTGGGAGGAAACTGAGCACACGCAGTGGGAGGGCCGTGTGAAGACACCCGGGAACATGGCATCTGCAAGCCAAGGAGAGGCTGTGCAGAGCTTTCCTCATGGCCTCAGAAGGTCCTCCTGGTGCCCTGGGAGGAGACAGCATCGCCCAGAGCTGCCTGCCCTGGTCACCTGCTGACACCGGAAGCCCTGGTCACCTCTGGAGATGCTCTTGCCCTGGCCCGGAATCTTCTGGGACCTCTATCAAAGCCAGTGGTTAGTTTGCCAGGGCTGCTGCAACAAGCACCACACACGGGCAGCTTAAACAACAGTCATGCACTTCTCAGAGTTCTGGAGGCTGGGAGTCCAAGATCAAGGTGTCAGCGGGGTGGGCTCCTGAGGCCTTTCTCCTGGGCTGGCAGACGGCTGCCTTCTCTCCCTGTGTCCTCACTTCGGCTTCCCTCCGTGCACATCTGTGTCCTAATCACCTCTCCTTATAAGGACAACAGTCACATCAGATGAGGACCCACCCTCACAGACTCATTTTAACTTCGTTACCTCTGTAAAGACCCCATCTCCAAACACACTCTGAGTTACTGAGGGTTAGGACTTCACCATATGAAATTTCGGGGGACACAAATCAGCCATAACAGTCTTGGGAAACAGAGAACATGAGCTAGAAAGGTGAACAGATGACACCCAGCTGCACCCAGTGCGGGGGCAGGTTGTGAGCCCAGGCTTCCCTGGGGCACGTCAAAGCTGGCTCACCACGCGGGCCCTTCCTGCAGCTGCCAAGGGGCCAAGGACCCCGCACAGCCTGGCCTGGCGGCTGGCACCACCCATCCAACCTAACTCAGGACGCCCAAACCTCTCAGAGCCTTGGCTCTCCCTAGGCCTACCCTGCCGTGAGCACGGGGCTATGGAGGCGAGCGCATCCCGGTCCCCAGTTGACTGTGTGCCGGGGTCAGCGGGAAAGGCTGTCACCAGAATCACTGCACAGACGGACCACACTGTGAGGCCAAGTTTACCAAGATGTGGGGTGTGGGGCTTGGCAGGAGAGGGCAGGAGAGGAACAGCCCAGGAGAGGACAGGAGAGGGCAGGAGAGGACAGAAGAGGAAAGGCCCAGGTGAGGCAGTGCCCGTTGAGCCCACCCAGGGCCCAACAGCCCCAGAGGGAGGAGGAAACTGGACAGAGTGGGCCCTGCAGCCAAGGTGATAACCTCGGGGCATCTTTGCTTCTCGTGATGGGAAAACGCAAGGAGCACGTGGCTTTCTGTCCACGGCCATGTGCACGTGCACACACACAGGTAGTAGTTATCATGGGAAGCCGTCGTCTTCCACTGCATCTTTACTCCAAGGGACATGTAAGTATGCCAAGCTGTTTTTTCTTTTTCGAAACATAACGATTTTGGGAGACAGAACACTTTCCTATTATTTTTTGCCACAGTCCTCAGAAACTGTAGTAGTTTGTTGTTGATGTCATCATTTAAAATGAGTTCCTTTTCCTAAAGAAGCCAGAGCTCACGGATGGGAAATAGGATGAATTAATCTCCACTAGGGGAAACGTATACCAATAAAATACCAGCTATTCATTCATGTATTCAATCAAGAGCTAGTTATCGATTACCTGCCCTGTGCTGGGCACCATGCTGGGTGCTGGACTCATTGGAATGTACTTCATTTTGAGGACACCCAGACCAGAACATCCGCCCACCCCGCAGTCATTTACGTTGACACTTACCTCTCTGAAGAGCAGCTCCCCATCTGTCAACGGCTTTAAAAATGTCCCAGCCACACTCCAAAGAGCTGCTCGGGCCTGTAGTGGGAAATAAAGAAAAAGAGAGTGTGAAAAACTTAAAAATCAGAAGAAAACTCTCAACTCCAGAGAATCAAATCAGGGACTTCCCTGGCGGCGCAGTGGTTAAGAATCCGCCTGCCAATGCAGGGGACATGGGTTCGAGCCCTGGTCCGGGAAGATCCCACATGCCGCGGAGCAACTAAGCCCGTGCGCCACAACTACTGAGCCTGCGCTCTAGAGCCCGCGAGCCACAACTACTGAGCCCGCGTGCCACAACTACTGAAGCCCGCGTGCCTAGAGCCCGTGCTCTGCAACAAGAGAAGCCACCGCAATGAGAAGCCCGCGCACTGCAACGAAGAGTAGCCCCCGCTCGCCACAACTAGAGAAAGCCTGTGCACAGCAACAAAGACCCAACGCAGCCAATAAATAAATAAATAAATAAATAAATTTATATATTAAAAAAAAAGAATCAAATCAGAATAAATATTTTTCTCCTTGTTAGTCAATAGTGTGCCGAAGAAGCCCTCTGAGGAGTGAATTCACACATATACAAATTTCTGGGACAAGAGCTGTGGATGAGAAGATAGGGTCCCCTCTCCAGGAGGACAAAACTGAAGCAGGAAGAAGGGAAAACCCCACAGGCTCCTCACAGGAGAATCAGGGGTGAGGATTCCCCACCAGACACACAGCCCCAAACCAACATTGACAATGTGCATGAGGCTTAACATCTGAATGTGAATCCCCATAATGAAACTCCCATGTTTATTACACCACGTAATGCAAAACAACGGCTGGATGCTCTCCTTCGAGAGAAAAATAATTTTAAAACAAAAAGTGACAGAAAGAAATTTTTCATTCTTTTAATGTACAACCGCCTTTCAAATGTAGGAGTCTAGCTTCTGGTGTTTTCAGGTACCTGTGTTAACTGTTTAATGAACATTTTGGATAGCACAGTAGTGTAATTAAGCAGAGATCTTAGGGAAAAATATGAATTCTCACTGTTGTGCCCACTTATGAGAGCTCTTGAGACGTTTAGGTGACTAGTACCACTCAGGATGTGGAGTCCCCTCCTCCCATCCTTTCTTGAATTAAGTCGGTTGCATAATTTCTCAGTAAAGCAGTGAGAATTCATGCTGAGAAGAGTGACACCTGGGCTCTGAATCAGATGTCATTTCTACGAAAAGCTTTATTTCTTAATAATCGGCTCATTTTGTTTAGCTTCTCAACCAATGACCCCTGCCTTATTTGCAGTCTGGACAATATCTTCCCCTTTCTTTTTCTGGGTTAGCGTCATACAATTTGCCCAATTTTTTGAAATCTAATTATGAACCAAGGGCTTCAAAAATATTGCTGCTCTTATCGGACCTAGCTCAACTTCTAGAATTCTTAAATATGTGAACTAATGTAAAAGTGCTTAAAGACCTTATAGGCTCAAGTGTACTCATTTCATCGCTATATATAATTGCAAAATATTGAAACAGATAATTTCAATAGATAACTTACTCAGTCCCTATGTGTTAAAGGCCAGCTCTGCATCCAGAATTAGGCACTGAAGATACTTACGAGCCAATTCAACTCTAAAGGCAAGGTTAATCAAACGATGGAGGACTTTTTAAGTGATATGTACGTAATAGAAAAATATCCATGATGTACTGTTAAATAGAAACAATCGGAATATGAAATTATTTACGAAGAATGAGTAGAGCCATTTTTTAAGGAGAAAATGTCAAAAAGTATGCAAAATAATAAAAGTGAGAAAAGAAAAGAAACACTTTAAGGGAACACACGAATAACAAAGATTGAATTGGGCTTTTTCCTTTCTACTTTCATGTATCTTTCAATTTTCATTATTAACATATTACTCCAATAATGGAAGAGAGACATGCTCACAGAATAACAGAGCTAAATCCCATTTGTAGACTGAACAGAATCTATTTAAAAGTTTAAAAGTGTTTTAAAAGGAAAAAAACCACACTGATGGGGGTATGTCAAAGGGACACAGAAGCCAACTGAAAGATCTCCCAAGGGCCAAAGCTGGAACAATTTGAGTAACAAAATAAATAAAGTAGTACTGAGTTATAAACCAGAGGGTAAAATAAATAGTCGTGAGTCTACACTGGTATAAATAAATAATCCCGTAAATAAATGGAGGAGAAGAGACATTTTTCCCACGCAGAAGATTTCCAGACAATTAATGAAGATACTTTGCCTTCAGAGAGGTGGAGCATCACATCCCCTCCTTAAGTGCTCACCGGGCAGTGACTTGCTTCCAAGGAAAAAGTATAGAAAGAGAGGGAAAAGGTACCTGGATGGCGGGGAAACCCGACAAGCACCCCTTCAGCCGGGTGACCAAGGTCAACATGCACATGCACAGTGATTGGTCATATCAACTGCGTGACCCCAGGTGATGAAACAGCCCGGCACCTCTGTGGTCTTCCTCCTCCAAATCCATAACGCAGCTCCATCACCAGAAAAGCGTCAGACACATGCAAGCTGAGGGGCATCTTACAATATTCGCAGCCGGTAGCCTCAGAACCATCAAGGTCATCAAGAGGAGCTAGAGGAGACAGGATGGCCACGTGTACTGCGGTCATCTGCATGGGATCTTGGTACAGACAAAGGACATTAGGTAAAAACTAAGGAAATCGGGATAAAATCTGGACTTCAGTTAATAGTAAGTTATCAACATCAGTTCATCGACTGTGACAAGTGTTACAAGATATTAATACTGAGGAACTGGATGCAAGGTGTACTAGCTTTGACATGTTTCTGTAAATCTAAAACTGTTCTAAAGTTTATTAGCAACAACAACTGAAAGGTAAACAAGTTCCTTGAGTCTTGGTACCCGGAAGCCATAGTCACCAACCTGTCATTTGCTCAGAGTTGCATTATTCAAGAAGTCCAGTTTGTTACAAGTGTAGGTGCTTATTCATAAAGTTAACACTTCATTAAGAACGGAAAGGGAGTATTTTTATCTGACTTCTGGAAAACACAAAATAACACATATATCCCTGACAAATGGGTTTAAAGAGACGCTTGGTCAATTCTAGCCAATTCCTGTGGAAGACAGCGCCACCTAGTGTTTTGTCGCGTAAATGAACCAGTGGTGGTTCTGGTTACTTCTCTTTCGTCGGCTGTACGCTACCTTAAATCCGAATTCAAGACTGAAAAGAAAAATGAAATGGAAGCACATCTCCCCCATCCCTCCCAGAAGTCCTTTTAATATCAAATGACTTGAGTAATCAAACTGCAATAACTTGGTTTCATTTATAGCCTCAGCCTAGAATCTTTCTAAGATAAAGGCCTGATTTTCAAAGCTTCAGTCCACTAATAATGTGCATGAAAGAGATCATAACAGAAATACAAACTGATGAAAAAGTGTAATAATATAGCTGCTTTTAAAAGTTACAAAATAACTTAAGCTTTATAAGATAGCAGCTCTCAATTCCACGTGTCAGTTCTAAAAACCATAAAGCTGTATATTAATATTGTGTTATTGAACCCAACACTTACATAAAGTTTCCTTGTTTAATAAGTCCATGCTTATATTAATATCAGCTTGTTATTCATAAAGTTATACCTTTATTAAGAATAAATAGTAAAAGAGGAAAAATGGGGTCAATTATGGTCTAAAACGTCTCAAGGGAAAAACCTCAAATGATTAATTAACATATATTGGTTTTAAACCTGAATGTTTTTTCAAAATGTGTCATAGCAAACACAGCTGAAATAACTGGCACCTTTCACCTGCAAATAACCAAAGTAGCTGTTTGCCTAGAATATAAGTGACAAAAATTTATTCCCCTATGTAATTTCCTATGTACTTCACATATAGAATAGATGGAAAAGATTCCACTTCACTTATTAATTTGATTGACAATCTTTGCCCTCTTCTGACCACAAAGGCATGTTAAGGTAGGCCCTGAAGTGATTATTTCTGTCTGTCATACCTTGGATTAAGAAGTCATCTCCCATAATGGAGAAGAATCTGAAAAAGAATATGTATATATAACTGAATCACTTTGTTGTACACCTTGGAACATTGTAAATCAGCTGTACTTCAATTTAAAAAATAAAAAAAAGTCATCTTCCAGTTAAGATTAGTTTTTGCTTTTGTTTTTCAGATTTCACTAAGACTTAGTTAAGAGAGAACTTAAAGGCCCTGTTAACGATTTATCCAGGTTATAATTTATTCTAGCTTTTTTCGTTTGTTTTTTCACACAGAAATTTCCCTTAGCTTTGGGGCTTAATCATTTTCCTGACACCAAGCCACTGACTGTCCAACTTAAATGATGGTACCTGAGGTGTGATGTGACAGCTGGCAATTTACCCCATCGTAATAGCTGATGTCTTTTCCCCTGGGAATATTATAACTAACCAGCCACCAAACAAACAAACAAAACCCAACAGTGAAATGCAAAACACAGAGCAGAGAGGCGTGGGTCATTTTCTCCTGAAGAGAGATTTCAGCCTGCATGGAAATACAGCACAGCACAAGGATTTGGGCAAAACCCTGAGGCTCAGTCGGCCCTGTGATTGCTGGGAACTGCCCCCCTCTTCCCGGGAAGCGTGTGTGCCCCGCCGGGCACCGTGGCTCCTGTGCGGGGCCCTCACCTGGGATCCAGCTGCAGAGGCCCAGCCAGAGCCTCCCCGTGCCCTGAGCCCATGCCAGGTTCTCTGGGCTGCATCTAACCAGGTGACACTCAGGAGATGAAACAGAGGCAGTCTCCCCCTGGTCCAGAAGGCAAAAGCCAAAGCTTTTCCTGGTGAGAGAAACAAACAGAACGCGAAGCTGCCTCACCCAGGGATGAGTCTGGAGCAGAAACCAGGAGTTAGGAACAGAATCAGCGGCCTGATCCCACAGCTGCTCTGGCCTGGGTTGGGCACCTGCCTGCCGGGCTCTAAACAAACAGCGGGGATTTGGCTAAAGAGGAGACCCAGGACCAACAGGTGAGCCGCGACAGGGCAGCAGGCAGAAGGCCCCAGAAGTTCTGGTCCAAGGGGCTGGGTGCTGCCTCCTGCCAACATGCTCTGGGAAGTTATTTGATGTCCTTCGGACACATTTTCCTTTCACAACAGGAACGGATCAGAACAACCATCACATTGGGTCCATGGCTGAAGCGGGCCAACGTCAGCCGGGAGACAAGACCGACCCCTTGTTACATGAAGGAAAACACCTTTGACACCCAGGCCCTAGAGGAAGAATAGAGCCTGTGCCTTACGATGATCAAAGACGGACAGACGTTTATTTTATGGCAACACAGGTTTTATGATTCTGAAGATTTTGCTGTTTTCTCCTCCAATTCTAGGACATTGCAAAGACAGCACTGGAGCTGCTGTTACCTGTCTAATAAAAGCTGGGAATCCATGCGTTCCTTTCAGTGTCTGTACCGTGAATGCTCTGCACTGTGCTGCTTTTCACAGATTTAAAGGTCTCCTAGCATGAGAGTCTTGGGACTTTGAGAGGGTGGGAAACAGGCCCCAGACAGGCCGAGGAGAGGTGGCTTTTCCCCGGACAAAGCACCAGGCGGAGGGGCTGCCTCCAAGATCACCTGCAGCAAAAACAGACACAGAACGACCCCAGCCGGGGCTTTAACAGGAGCAGCTGGAGGCTTCATGGTGCTGGGAAGGAACAGCCTTTCGCTGCACTAGATGTTCTCTCGCAGGATAGTGGGTCCTCGGTTAGGAAGACAGAATGCATCCCTCTGTGTTCTCCTGAGGGAGTGAGGTTTGAACAGATACACCCCTCCCTGCAACTCCCAACAGCAAAAGGGATGGTGAGTTTAGTTGAATTTTCTCTGAGAAACGTCCATTCACAATGATTATGAGTTGATTTTAAAATAAATGAAAATTAGAGACAATTAAAACATTTCCCTGTTGATTGAATGAAGTAGGATTTCGGTTTTCATGCAACTCCTTGCCATTTTGCTGTACGGCAACTTCAGGAAATTGTTCATTGATTTTGCAGAATTGTATACGTCACTGTAATTAGAGTAGATTTGAACTGTTTTCATGCCTTTCAGGGCCATCTGTAGGTGAGTTGAGGTCACAGAGATTTATACTTGAATCGAGTCTGGAGTACACGTCACCGCAGGTGTGAACACAATTCCCCATCAACTTCCCCGGGAAAGATTCATGACCAAGGGGTTATTTTATTAAATTTTCAAGTTAAAAAAAAAAAAAATCCCTCAAGAATCTCTTCAAAGTTGCAGTAAAAATTGTGCAATGCTTTAAATTCGCTCTAATAAGTTTCATGCCAATCCTGAGTCCCTGGGATTAATAAAAACACATAAAAATATATTGTGCTGTGAGTTCTGGAAACTTCTGGAGAACGGAAGGGACGTTCTCCAGGAAGCAGGGTGGGGAGAGAGGGCAGAGAGGGTCCTGAGGGCTGGTTTAAATATTCCCGCCAGCTTGGCATCCCGTAGCTTCTGCTCCAAGGATCTTTCTGGTTGTGACCAACTCTTCAGATTTGGGGCGGACGGTTTGCCCTGTGGCTGCATTTCTCAGATGGGTACAAGGAAATTCTTCGATTTGCCATTTGTCCAGCTTTTTCGTGTCATAGGAGGGGAATAACAACTTCTGAACTCTTTATCTGTCAGAGCAGAAGCCACATCAGCATTCTGGATCACCTTGGCAAACACAGCTCTTAAATAATGCCGCAGCTAGGAAATTAAAAACAGAGAAAAAGAGGAAAATCTACTCTTCTGGTTGCAACTGATTTTCATAAGGCCCATCTGGAGAAACATTTGAGAACCAGATGAAGTGGATTTGGAATTAAGCAAAGCAGAAAGGAATCTCCTAACAGTGAGGTGACCTTATAATTTAGCATCCAAACTAGGACATTTTTGAGAGTAAAAGGGAGCGGTTTCATTCATTACATGGGGAAAATTCATGCAGCTCCTTGGATGTTAAGTACTGTGTACATTTATTTAAAGATGAAAAATAACTTAGCATCTGTTATTTACTAGAGCTGCTTTCTAACAAAAAAAAATTGTTTTATTGAGTGTTACTAGATTCTTTACTGTAGCCACTTTCAAATAAAAATCCTGGCACTTCCCCAAGGTTGTCAATGCCAGTATTCTCAGATCTTTAGTCAGAATTAAAACAATAGAGAGTCCTCAAAGTCATGGAGTATAACACCATTCCTACTAATGGTGCTGTATAGTCATGGGAGGAAGTTAGCATCACATCCATTTAGGATTAGGGAAAAACTCTTTCTCTTTAATATAATGATAGAATTCTAGAATTCAAAGCTGAGATCTCACTTAGTCTCAACCTTTATATACCAGGCATCTAAGTCCCAGAGAGGTCAAATCACTTGCTCAGGGACAAACAAGAAAGAAGAACAGAACTGGAACCCACGTGTCCCGATACAAAGTCCTGTGCACTTTTCAGCTCCACGTTGTGTGCATGTTTGCATATACGTAGTCACGATGTGCCCACTGCTGTGAGATTCTCATCACAGACTCCGGCTTTCTTTCATGCTGCCTGGAATGTAATGACCAGAATCTTCCTTTTTTGGACATCTTCCATTTCATTTGTGATTTCTTGGTCTATCACTTGGTAATATTAATTATAGTAAAAAGACTCTGTATAAGATCTACCCTTGTAACTGATTTTAAAGTGTCTGATGCAGTATTATTATCTATCGGCACAATGTTGATCTCTAGAATGCATTCATCTTGCATAACTGACATTTTATACGTTTCACTAGCAACTTCCATTTCCCCCTCCCCACATCCACAAATAGCCACAATTCTATTCTTTGCTCCCCTGCGTTTGATTGTTTTGTCTTTATTTTTATTCTCTGATTTCACTTCATGCCAATACTGTGGAATTTAAATATTTTACGTCCTGTCTCTGATGTGATTATCTAGTTTTGTTCCTTGTTTCCTGTGTTTTATTTTTTGCATCTTGTTTCGAAGGCCTTGAAGGCTTTGGGGCTTGGGGAAAATCGTTTCTAGTATACAGTCTGATATTGTGAGGGAAGCTTTTCACATCCAGACAGGGCTGTAGCGGTGGTTGAGGCTATCCAGTACCCCTATAAATGGTCAAGCTCTACCGTTCCTACTGCTTGGAGAACGAGGTGAATGTGGGTCTCCTAGACCACTGGGGATGCTAGCGGGATGTGCACTGGAGAGGAACAGGACTTTCTGTTCCTTCTATTCCAACTGGAACTCGAATGAAAAACATGTCTGTGTGCCAGGCACTGTGTGAACTGCTGCCATGGATCCAGATGGAGTAAAACACATCCTCGGAGAAAGCACAATCCGCTGCAGTCCACTGGTGGCAGGAGGTGTGGGAGATACCCAAGTTAACTCAGGACCAGAATGAATTTGCCACTTACCTAAGAGTGCTATCAGGGGTTCAGTGAGAGAGCGTTTCAGTTCTGACGCATCAGTTATCAGGTTGTCATACAATTCGCCTGTTGAAGTGTCTCTCTCCCTTCCAGACACAAGCTCCTAAAGGCCATGTCTGTGCATCCTTGCCTGGCACAGAAAAAATGCGTCATAAGTGCTTGTGGCTGGAGGGACGAGGTGCAACCAGTGCTATGGGGATTCAGAGGTGGGTGAGAACAGGGCGATGTTGGGCAATCAGGGAGGGCTCCACAGAGAAGGTGTTCTTTGAGACAAACCTTGAAGAAGTGATAGGATCATAACAGACTCGGAAGGGAAAGAGAGACGTAAGTACAGGATACAGGAGCAGGGAAGGAAGTCACTTGACCAGAGCTGATGGCTGGAGAGGAGGGCCAGAACCAGATTATCAGGGATAGGGTGAGTGGTTTGTACTTAATTTGATCCCAATGATTCATCAGGAAGGCAATCTGATGAAGGTGTGTTGGATGGATTAGAAATAGGAGGGCCTGGAGGCAATCAAGCCAGTTGGGATGCTACTGCAATAGTCCAGCTGAGAGCTGAAGAAGGCTTCAGGAGTGATACAGAGAAGGCAGTAGAAGGGATGGAGGGTGAAGATGTTTTAAAGTTGGGGTTGAAGTTCTTGTAATCCATAGTACCCTAGAATATACCAGCCCAGGAAAAAAAATAGGATGAAAATAACAATAACAAAGGAATACTTTCCTCACCCTGCTCTCCAACTGTTTTACAACCTGCAGTTCTTCCAGATTCTTCCTTCGTGTGGCACGTGAACAAGCAGATGCTGCCGAACCTGCCCTAGGTGCTGAGTGTCACCGCGGGGCCCACCAACTCTGCTGCCACTCAGAGGCGCCAGCACGGGCAGGACCCGCCTGCCACCAAGGCGGCTGTGTCCTCGAGGGATACACCCCTCACTCCTAATTGTTACCTGGCTTAGGGACAAAGGCTTCCCTTTGTTCTCAGAGTCACAGGGACTTTTCTTCTGCCTGTTACAGCAACCTCTTTCACAACAATCCGGTGTTCGTGTAGGCTGGGCAGGAGATGAACAGATTCTGAGCTGTATTTAAAAATTGATTTTGTCTGGCACTGGGCTCCTTGGCCTCGGATGCAATCTGCGGCATCTCTTCCCCCCTCCAAGTGTATCTTAATAGTTGATGAAAATAAACTACTGGAAGGGCCGCCTTCTCTGAATCCTGGTCGAGACTTTGCTTCCCCAGAGGAGAGTGTGTGTGTCTGTATATCTGAGAGTGCTGGGTAGGGAGGTGGTTAGGGCCAGTGTTTGGGGAGAAGTGGGGGCAGAGTCTCGGGGAGTAAGAGTCAGGGGGCTGTTTTCTTTGCTCAGCAGAATGGAGAGCTTTCCATTTTATTTTTTGGTTTAATTTGATTTTTAAAAAATTGAAGTCAAGTTGACTTACAATGTTGTGTTAGTTTCAGGGGTACAGCAAAGTGATTCAGTTCTCTATATATAGCTATTCTTTTCCAAATTCTTTCCCCTTATAGGTTATTACAAAATATTGACTATAGTTCCCTGTGCTATACAGTAGGTCCTCGTTGTTTATCTGTTTTACATATTGTAGTGTGTATATGTTAATCCCAAACTCCTAACTTATCCCTCCTCCACCCCCTTTCCCCTTTGGTAACCATAAGTTTGTTTTCTATGTCTGTGAGTCTATTTCTGTTTTGTAAGTAAGTTCATTTGTATCACTTTTATAGATTCCACAAATTACCTTTCCATTTTAAACCATTGTATCCTTCAGGTGTTATTTCCTTTGTCATCTCTTTAAATATAAAAGCCCATTTATTCTTCTAACAGAATTTGTCAATAACTGTCTCCTCACATGGGATGTTAGTGGCTTGATATATATATTTTTCTATATAAAGAAGAGACATGATTTATGCAGGCAGACTTTTAAAGTCTTTCTATAGATGAAGTGTAAGGTTTAAATGAATTTGTCGATCTTATTCCAAAAGTATTTTTTATTGAGATATGATTAACATAGAAATTTATATTAGTTTCAGATATAAAACATCATGATTCGATGTTTGTATATATTGTGAAATGATTGCCACAGTAAGTCTAGTTACCGTCCATCACCTCACATAGTTACCAATATTTTTTCTTGTGATGAGAACTTTTTTTAAGATCTTCTCTCTTTGCAAATTCTAAATATAAAATATAGTATTATGAACTATAGTTGCCATGCTATCCATTACATCTCCCTGACTTCTTTTATGAATGCAAGTTTGTACCTTTTGTTTCCCTTCATCTATTTTGCCCACTCCAATCCCACCCCCGACTTCTGGCAGCTACCAATCTGTTCTCTGTATCTATTAATTCAGTTTTTTTGTTTTTGTTTTTAGATTCTACATACAAGTGAGATCATACAGTGTTTTTGTTTCTCTGACTTAGTTCACTTAGTGTAATGCCCTCAAGGTCCATCCATGTTGTTGCAAATGGCAGGATTCCCTTCTTTTTTATGACTGAATAATATTCCATTGTGCCTGTGTGTGTGTGTGTGTGTGTGTGTGTGTGTGTGTGTATGTATATAATGTATAATATATATAATGTCTTCTTTACCCACACATCCACTGATGGACACTTAGGTTGCTTCTATATCTTGGGTAGTGTAGACAATGCTGCAATGAACATAGGGATGCAGATATCTTTTCAAGTCAGTGTTTTTTTTCCTTTGGATAAACAAGCAGAAGTGAAATTGCTGGATCTACAGTAGCTCCATTTTTAATTTTTTGAGGAACCTCCATACTGTTTCCCGAAGTGGCTGCTCCAATTTACATTCCCACCAACAGTGCACTAGGGTTGCCTTTTCTCCACATCCTCACCCACACTTGCTGTCTTTTGATAATAGCCATCCTAACAGTTGTGAGGTGATATCTTACTGTGGTTTTGAATCACATTTCCCAGATGATTAGTGATATTGAGCATCTTTTCATATACCTGTTAACCATTTATATGATTTCACTGGGAAAAAAAATGACTACTCAAGTTCTCTGCTTATTTTCAAATTGGGTTATCAGGTTTTTTTTCTATTGGTGATATTCTTGATATTATTCTCCACTCCCTTGTCATGTCTTCCACCATTGTCATGACCTGACAAACCCCAATCCTGAATCAACATAACCATTTGCTTTCCCCATTTTTAAATCTTGATCATCAAGGGCAGCTAGAGAAAAAGTAATAAAATGACTCAGATTGGTGCCATTATAAAAGAAAGGTCCTACTACCCTAGGAATCCTTTGTTTTCTGGTCAGCTCTCTCTCTCTCTCCTAGTCTCCCTCAAGCTTTTTCACTTTCTCTTCCCTTCCAATCTTGGATCCTACCAGTTCCCTCCTTACTCATGTGTTCATGATTCTTTCTCCAAGTCACAGAGACACTGGGAATTAACGTTTGAGAAATTACTGAACTTCAGGACTAAACAAGTGAACTTACCTGCCAATAGACCATATCCTTACCTCTTTCCTTCTACTTACAATAGAAAAGGGGTAAGGTGTCCCCCCTCTTCTCCGAATCCCTCTACCTGCCTCTGAATTCCCTCCCACCCACCTTCTCAGGGCCATCATTCCATGATCTTCTCCTCCCCCATGATGATGTCATCCATCATCTCCTCCTCCCATGATGATGTCACCCACCATCTCCTCCTCCCACAATGTCATCCATCACCTCCTGCTCCCATGATGTCATCCATCGTCTCCTCCTCCCATGATGATGTCATGCATCGTCTCCTCCTCCCATGATGTCACCATCATCTCCTCCTCCCATGATGTCATCCAGCATCTCTCATCCCATGTGTTCAGGTCTTGCCTCTCTACTGCCTCCTTCCCAGCAGCCTTTAAACATACCTTAAGTTCTTCTGAAAAAACACAAAAGTCCACTCTCAACCACCATTGCTGCCCGCTTGCTTTCTCTATTTTATCTCCTTTAGAGCCAAACTTTTCAGATTTGCCTGTGCTCACTGTCTCCATTCTCACACTCCTCTCACTCTTCAACCTTCTATAATCTACCTCACATCCCTATATCTGTGAAGCTATCGTTTATATATTTTTGTTAAATCTAATGGACTCATCTTATTTGATGTGTGTCTTATTTGGTCCAGTTGACACCTCCCTCATTCTTGAAATAAGTTTTTTTGGCTTCCCTCATTATGGTCTTTTAGTTTTCCTGACCACGCTTATGGGTTCCCCTCCTCTCAGGATGTGTCTCCTCCAGGGCTCCCTCCAGCCCATCTTGTCTCACTTGACTCGTGCTCCCTGGGCCATCTCACCTATCTCTATAGTTGCAACTACCGTCTTCGTGCTGAAGTTCCCACGTCAGCCTCTCCATCTCAGATCCCTCTCCTGATCTTTAGATCCCAGCTATCCACCAAGTATCTGCACACGGATGTCACGTGGCCACTTCTGCACGTCAGGTCCAGCCCTACAAGCCTCCTTCAGTGTTCTCTGTAAGCACTCTGGCAGCTATTCAACGCTCAAGACGCTGCCTCACTCTTGATTTACCCTTTCTCCTAGTCAACCTATTCACAACTACGGTAGTCTTCCTTCTGAAAATTCTCATGGTAATGGAAATTTCTGCAGTCCCAGTCTCTCTATTTTAGTTCAAGCTGCATTCATGCCTTGGCTGAACACCTGAAATGGTCTGCCAGCCTTCAGGCTTCTCTCTCCCTCTCATTCTTAACAGTGTATTTCATCACCTTACACCTCTGACCAAACCCTCCAACGTTCTACCCTTTGCTGGAAAATAAAGTCTACATCCCTTAGCATAGCGTGAAGCCCCTCCATGACCTGACTTTTCTTACCTCACCAGCCTTACCTCTCTCCTCACGTGAACCCCAGACTAGATATTCCACCCACACCTAACTTCTCTCAGTCCCTTCACCATGCCATGCTCTTTCTCAGCTGTGACCTGCTCCTTCTGTCTGGAACACTCCACCTATTTTCCTTCTCCTCCTTGGCACTTCCCCTACTCCCCCTACCTGCTGCCCCTATCTACAATCTAATTTATTCTGACGTTTATTTCACATGCTAACAGGCTCCTGGCAAACTCTAAAATCTGAATTAGGTGAAACATCTAGCTTTGAGCTGTGCAGATAATAAAACAAATACTTATTGAATTGAAACCATGATTTTATCATAGCCACACTGAAATTTACAGAAAAGCATATGATTTACCAAGCACTGCCTTCAGCACAGAGCTCAGCCCTCTTCCTCATGTGGAGCCAAATTCTTAATATACTCTTAAAGAATCAAGTACGTATTAAAAGAAACAGACCGGGCTTCCCTGGTGGCGCAGTGGTTGAGCGTCCGCCTGCCGATGCAGGGGACGCGGGTTCGTGCCCCGGCCCGGGAAGATCCCACGTGCCGCGGATCGGCTGGGCCCGTGAGCCGTGGCCGCTGAGCCTGCGCGTCCGGAGCCTGCGCTCCGCAACGGGAGAGGCCACAACGGTGAGAGACCCGACCCGCGTAGCGCAAATAAATAAATAAACAAACAAACAAAAGAAACAGACCAACTTCCAAAAACATGCAGGGAGATTACTCAAGGAATAAAACTTCAAAGTTTGCATTTAAAAATCACAACCCTTTTGAAGTTTTATAAGTTTTCATTATAGGACATAAAATTATTTTTCTATAGATACTAATGAGATCTATGGTTACAACAAGGCATTCTTTACCTTTAAAAAACCAGTAATATGACGACTGCTATGAGCATTTCCTTAAGAAGGTTCATAGTCCGCTCCAGTTGGGGTCATGCTATGGAAATGTTTACCTCCTAATCTGCTCCATTCCTACCATAGCCTGTAATATCACTTGGGATATTAATAAATCTTTACTTAGTGCATCAGTGCATTGTTACTCTTTTGGCAGTTAACTTTTCTATCAGATCTCCAGCTGTCCTTAACAGACCCTGCAAAAAATAATCGAAAAGAGAAAGCAGAGACATGGATAATTTGTTCTAGAGCAGGATCAAATCACACATCCATTGGTGAATGGGGGCCATTCCCCTCACACTCTGGGCTTTGCACTTATAACACTTAACACTCTAGAGAGACTGCATTTATTGCAGCAAATGTTAACATACATTTCATTATCTGTACATCAGATTCTCAGAAGGAATGAGATGGGCTGAGATGTTACCCCTCTTACTCCTAAGAAAAAGAAGCGATGAAGTGAGGTAATTAGTCTTCTGGACAGGCTCAGTCTGAGTGAGCATCTGGTATAAACAAACCGATAGAATAAATTGCCAGTGTTACCTCTATAAAATGAGCCTCTGAGGCACCCAAGTATGTACATCACACTCAAGTTACAGTGCTCTCTAGACCAGGTCCTGCACCATGCTTTCCTTCACTTATATATCATAGACATCATTTTATTTTTGCTTATAGAACTAATATTTTAAAAATAATCACATAAGATTCCATTGTATGGCTATACCACAATTTATTTATTTGGCACCACACTGATATTTAGATTTTTTATTCTAGTTATTTTGGGTCATAAACAATGCTGCCCTGAATATCTCTGTACATATAATTTTGCACAACATATAGCTGCACCTTTTTGCTCATTCCCTTCCAATGCAGGATATTATGATTATCTTTTTTGTTTTTAAATAAATTTATTTATTTATGGCTGAGTTGGGTCTTTGTTGCTGTGCGCGGGCTTCTCATTGCGGTAGCTTCTCTTGTTGTGGAGCATGGGCTCTAGGCACGCGGGCTTCAGTAGCTGTGGCTCGTGGCTCTAGAGAGCAGGCTCAGTAGTTGTGGCACTCGGGCTTAGTTGCTCCGCAGCATGTGGGATCTTCCCGGACAAGGGCTCGAACCCACGTCCCCTACATTGGAAGGCAGATTCTTAACCACTGCGCCACCAGGGAAGCCCCTGTGATTATCTTTTGAACATTTTCCTGAATGATAGGTGAAGGCTCTTTTACTTTTTATTTATTCTCTTAAAGATTTTCATATATTTATGGATTATCTGTACTTGTTTCTGATGAAACTGTTGGATCTTCTTTCCAGAAAGGTCAGGCATAAGCACATGCAAAATTCTGTCTGTAATTTCAAAGTGAATTCACTGGAGTCCGTCCACAGATGTCTAGAGATCCAAAGCTCCTAAGCAAAGAGCTGTCAAATAAGAGCTCATGGTACAATATCATGCAGAATTCCAGGAAAGCCTTATAAGCAGAGCTGGATGGGCGGGCAACACTCTCTGGAGTTTGGTGGGTGAGTAGCACATCATACACGCTCTCAAAGCCTTGGCAGGGCATGTGATACAATCATATGAGTACCAGACCGACCAGAGACCTAGATGGGTTCCAGTCCATTCCTACTCAGCCTACTGGTACCTTCCATCTGAGAGCTAGGGTAATTAAACTTTGGCTTTATTCTTTCCAAAGAGTAGCTTTTCCAGTAGGCATTGTGCCACTGGAAAGACAGCCTTGAGGAGCTTTCCTGAAAGAGAACAGCTACAGCAGCATCTCTTTAAGTGAATTCAAGAGCCCCTCGTGGTGCAATGGCCCTTGAGGACAGATGGTCTTCTAGCACCTGGGGTGCAGAGTGGTCCTCTGTAGCCTATAAAGCCTAAATAATTGGTATATTCTATTTAATAAAGCAGGGGAAAGTATAGCACATTTTAGAAGAGTTCCACCAAGAATGAATGAAAGAAAAGCTCTGGAAATTAAAGGATTAAACTTTATCTGTAAAATTATTTTTCTGAATGCAACATTCTCTAATTGAGGTATTTCTGAAACATAGAAATTATAATGGATGAAAGGGAACTTCCCTGGTGGTCCAGTGGGTAAGACTCCGTGCTCCCACTGCAGGGGTCCTGGGTTCGATCCCTGGTCAGGGAACTAGACACCGCATGCATGCCACAACTAAATGATCCCACATGCTGCAACGAAGATCCTGTGTGCCGCAACTAAGACCCGGCGCAGTCAAATTAATAAATAAGAAATTATAAAAGATGAAAAATGTGCGATTCTTCGTGGCAGCTGTATCTGCCCCAGGTAAGCAAGTGCTTGCATCTTGTTTCTGCCAGAAGACACCCGTCTCTCCTCAGATTTGGTTAGTTGGTTGCCTTAAGTCTTCAGCTCCCTGATGAATTTGAGAAAAGTCATGAACTTGAGGTTTGTCTAGCTTTTCTTATTGCTGTAAGGGCGGGAGTGACTCTCTTTCTAGTTCTGTACCTCCCAAGCAGAAACTGGAAGTCTCTATTACAGAAGTTGAAACAGAAAAATGACATGATCTGTTTTAAATATTTAAAAAATAATTTTAACACTCATGGAAAAAAACAATGAACCTGGGGGTGGGGATGAGAGTGAAAGCAGGGAGACAGAGCAGCAAAAGGAGGCCACTGCAACAGCCCAGGTAAAAAAGTGATGCTAGACCACGCGGTCCAGCAACGCCACCTCTGGGTATTTATCCCGAAGAATTGAACGTAGGGTCTTGAAGAGATATTTGCACACCCATGTTCATAGCAGCATATTCACAATAGCTAAGAGGTGGAAACAACCTAAATGCTCATTAATCGATGAACAGATAAAGATGTGATATAGGTACGATGGAATATTACTCAGCCTTAAATAGGAAGAAAATCCTGTCACATGCTACAACATGGATGAACCTGGAGGGTGTTAAGTGAAATAATCCAGTCACAAAAGGACAAATACTGTTTGATTTCCCTCATGTGAGGCAAATAACATAGTCAGACCCTGAGAAACTGGTGGCCTCAGGATTGAGGGGTGGGGAAAGGAAGCTGTTGTTTAATGGGTATCGTTTTCAGTTTTGCAGGATGAAGTTCTGCAGATCTGCCTCATTGCAATGTGAATATATTTAACACCCTGAACCATACACTTAAAAAAGTTAAGATACTAAATTTTGTTACAGGTGTAAAAAACAACAAAGAAGTGATGGTGGCATGGGCTAGGGATCACAGGACTCCCTGTGGGAACATGCAGTTTGCCATCTGTGATGGCTAATTTTATGTGTCAACTTGACTAGGCCATGAGGTGCCCAGGTGCTTGGCCAAACATTATTCTGGGGGTTTCTGTGAAGTTGTTTTTGGATGAGATTAATAGTTACATCTGTAGACAGGAAAGCAGATTGCACTCCCTAACGTGAGTGGGCTTCATCCAGTCAGTTGAAGGCCTGCGTACAACACAAAGTCTGACCCTCCTGGGAGCAGGACTCAGCCTGCCTGACCGCCTTTGAGCTGCGACATGGATTTTTCCTGCCTTCAGACGTGAACAGAAACATTGGCTCTTCCTGGGTCTCCAGCCTGTTGGTCTTCAGACTAAAACTTTACCATTGCTTCCCCTGCTTCTCAGGCCTTTGGGCTCAGACTGGAGCTACACCATCAGCACCCCCGGTCTCGTGCTCCCGGACTCACCCTACACACCCTGGGACATGGCAGCCTCCATAATCTCACGAGACAATTTATCATCCATTTCAGTAAATTTAATATACTTCAATAAATTTCACATTATATATATACATATATATATACATATGTATATATATATACATATACATATATATAGACATATACATATATATATACATATATGTAATTGGTTCTATTTCTCTGGAGAACCCTGAATACAGCACTACAGAATATAAACCCAAATTTTGTTAATAACCTGTAACCACTTTAAATGTTTTATACAATAACTTACCGATTTCATTTTTCAGTTTGGGCAAAAGAGATTATCATTTTGGGGTACACACATAAAATGTTTAAGACCGAGTGAATAATCATAGTCAAATGACTTTTTAACCCTTCAAAATATTCCTGAGATTCACGACATAAACGGAAAGGATGTTTAAAATTTGATTCTGCTTGGAATGACTTCATCAACTGGGATCGAAGTTTTGTCTGCTACAATTCACGTTTAGACAAATACCAATTTCTCTAGACTATTGAAGGCTCTTCTCTTTCCCCTTTATCCCTCTCTCCCTGAGCAACGCAGCCGTGGGTGTGACCCTCCACCCAGGGAGCGGGAGGGCAGTGGCCTGCCGCAGCGTGTCGCGAGGGGCGGGAAGGTCTCAGTGCAGGAGGGGGCCAGACTTGCAGGAGCCGGCCAGACTTGCAGGAGCCAGTCCTGAGTGGTGCTGCAGCCTGAGCAGGGTAAGGCAGGCACCCCAACTACAACGCCTGCAGCCTGCACAAGTGCCAAGGTCATGAAGGTCAAAGGGAGACTGAGGAACAGGTCTGGGCTAAATGATACTAAAGAGACCTTTAACTCAGTGTGATGCGTGATTCTGGTCTGGATACTGTGCTCTGAAGAGTAAAATTAGGACAACTGGCACAACCTGAATGAGACGTGAGGATGAGATCAAGGTGAGCATCCTAATTTTGGTGGCTGTATTACGGTCCTGTGTATGCGGGAAATACACACCGGAAGTATTTGGATGATGTCATGTTGATAATTGTTACCCAAATGGCTGATGAAATGTTCTTTGTACTGTTCTTGCAGCTTTTATACAAGTTTGAGAGTGTTTCAAAGGAAAAATAAAAAGGGCCTTTAAGGAACATGCGTCTGTCAACATCATGGCAACACCTGACTGAACTGGGATCAGTGAGGCTTCCTATTTTTAGTGTAACTGGTTTATTTTTCCTTCCTGTTTTAAAAGACAATTTACTTCTTGCGCTCGCTCATGGGTTTTCCCTTTTTCTTTAAAGCAAAGTTTTATGGGACTTGTCCTTGAAAGATTCCTGCTCAGTGTTGATGCTTTTAGAAATGAAGACACTTGAGACTTGATGATGTACAATATGCTCAATCGTAAGTGAACAGATAATAAATATGCTTAAGAACATCTGACAAGTGCTTACAGGACAACAATGTCCATAGCTCTTTTTGTTTGTTTAATACAGCTTTGTTAGAACTTTTGCTGAATGTTTCATTATGGTCTTTTTGTTGGGCTTTAAATAGGTAGTGCTCTTGCTTTCCTCCAGCTCTGACTGAAGTACTGTGAGAATGCAATGATTACTAAAAATAGAAGCAAACAGATGTTTGGAATCGTGTCACTGAGTTGCCTTTGCTGTGTCTCTTACCTCTCTTCACTGGCTGTACAATAAATTCATTTTAATTGCTACTACAATGCCTGTGTGGCCTGTCAGGGACACACTTAGTCCTTCAAACTTATACATTTACTTTTTATTAACCGCCTACTTAACTGCAAAAGCAGTCACCACTGAACCTAGTTGATTTTTAATTAGGAAAAAAAATTTTTCCTAAACCTCCTTGTATTCAGGGAACTGTTCCAGATGTGGAGACAGGAAATTAACGGGGCCGGGCTTCCCTGGTGGCGCAGTGGTTGAGAGTCCGCCTGCCGATGCAGGGGACGCGGGTTCGTGCCCCGGTCCGGGAAGACCCCACATGCCGCGGAGCGGCTGGGCCCGTGAGCCATGGCCGCTGGGCCTGCGCGTCCGGAGCCTGTGCTCCGCAGCGGGACAGGCCACAGCGGTGAGAGGCCCGTGTACTGCAAAAAAAAAAAAAAAAAAAAAAAAATTAAGGGGCCATATTTTCAGATCCGTTTCATTTCTTGAAATTCAAACCTATTCATTTTCAAACACTTAAACGGCTCTTACTCTGTGCCAACCACTGTCCCACGTACGTACATTAAAAATATTAACTTATGTGATTTTCAAACAATTCCACGAGGCATTTTCTACTACTGTTCTTATTTTATTGATGAGAAAAGTTAAGATACAAAAGTATAAATAACTCACAGCCTCAGCTAGAAAAGAGCAGAGTCAATGTTTGAGGGCAGACAGCCTGGCTTAGGAGCCTCTACCCCACACTACGCTACTCCACCTCTTCCTAACGAGACCATGCCCTGGATGAGGAAGAACCTGTTAAGTCGAATGACGCCTGGGAAGAGATAAAGTATCAAGTGTGACCAACTGTTGCTCTTCACTTAAGTGGTGTCTGTTGTGAGGGTCCCCAGTATAGCAGTTGACTCCCTATAGGTGTACCCTACTGGGAATTCCAGTCCATGGAAATCCTTCTAATGGTGAAGAAAGGCGTATCAGAGAACCAGGCCCATCTACATAAGAGGGAAATTCCAGACCAGTACCCGAAAGAAAAGCTTAATTATAATTCTTAATTATGAATAAAAGAAAACAAAGATCCCCATAGTTTCAAAAGGAAAAGCCAAAGTAAATAGACAACCGCCCCCAAGATATAAGAGATGATTTTAAGACAAGTGCAGGCTGTCTTTGCTTTGCAAGGGTCTGGTAAGCGCGAGCTTCGGTTATCACAGCTGAGGGAGACACCACCAGTCCCCACCAACACAGTTCCTGTAACAGCTACCACAGTATATCATTTGTGAATAATTGCACAGAGGATAAACTCTGCGGCTAGCTCTTCAGTCCACAATTCACCGAGTAAATAACACACACATAGCAATGTCATTTCTTTCAAAGTCTAGTGATCGGTCACCATGCATCTGTTATTCAATCTTCACAGAGGCAGCAAAGACAACAAAACGTGTAGTTGTGTTGCTGCCGTGTCTCCCAGCAATAAACCCATGTGACATTTTACAAAAATGGAGAACCAGAACAGGAAATTGGCCACAAAGACAAAAGCACAGCAAAGAAACAAAGTGTGAGAATGATGGCAGTGAAGTTTGGATCAAGTGTAAATGGGGTTATGGAACAAACAGTGGACCATGGGCGTGCTGACAGTGCAACCCTGAGAAGCTCAGAGATGCAGCCAAAGGGACTCAGTGAAGACAGACTTACTGAGATGAACAAGGAAAGCCGTTGTGATTCGAAGGACGATGATGTCTCAGAAGCGGGGCACCATTAAAAAGCTACACATTAAAAAGCATCTAGAAATATTTAATGACCAAAGTTAGAAATAGGACATCTCACCAAGGCATAGAAAAAAATGCTTGTAAGTTATGTGATGAGAAGGCAAGCACTGTTCAAACTCCTATTGATGAAGTTTGGGATTTTGTTTTTTGTTTTTGTTTTTTTTAACAAAGACATGAAGTACTTTAATTCTCAATATTACTAATGTTTTAGATGATAGTATATTAAATATCAGTTCTACTAGTTTACATTTCCCTTTACAGTTATAACTGAAAGCAAAAGACTTTATTTAAATGAACCACTAGATTGAGAGAAATCTGAGAAACACATCAACCAGTTAGATCCCTATTCAAATAAATACGCAATAAAAACACTCAAGGAAATTTGCCTACTACTGGATATTAAAGGATATTGAGATTATTGCTATTTTTAGTGGTAACAGTGATATCTGATTATATTTCAGCAAGAGTCCTTAGAGTGACGTCAGCGAGACAGAGGAATAGGAAGCCCCAGACCCTCATTCCCACGCAGAGACACCAACCCAGGAGGGATACACAGACCACAGGATCCTCATGAGAACTCCAGAAACCAGGTAAGAGGCTGCAGCACCAGGTGAGCACAAAACCAAGAGCCACATCACAGGATGTAAGAACGTTCCTTGCATTTTGCCTGCCCTAGTCCCTCCCACTCCCCCAGTGAGAACAGAAGACCAGAAGAAAACTCCCAGCTTCTCTCCTGGGAATGAGTCCAAAGTTCTGGCTTTTTGAGGGGCTGCCTAAGGGACTAGTTTCTGTCTCTCTGACTCAGGGCGCTGATGGGAAGGAAGTAGATTTTGGATGCCAGGTTGGGGGGCCCTTGAGAACAGAGTCATGTTCTGTCCAAGTTATACCATGGGGAGTGCAGTACTACAGAGAGACACCAGAGGGAGTAAGAGATTGCAGGCTCCTGAGAAGAAAACAGTGGCAAGTCTAACTAGGAAATCATACACACAAGCCCAGAGAAGATGCATCCCCAGAAAAGGTTTGAGAGGCCCCCCAAATCTCTAGCTGAGATGACTTCCCCCGTACGAGGCCAGTCCATAGACTGGGAGAGGTGGCTGTTTTTCCAAATGCCCAATTCCCAATAAAAGATCACGTGGCATACAAAGAAAACGGAAACAGCCCAACCAACTGATCAGAATAAATCTCCAGAAGCCAACCCTAGAGGAGAGATCTATGAATTACCAAATAATTCAGACAGACAATGAAAATCAGGAAAACAATGCATGAACAAAGCGAGAAATATCAACAAAGGGAAAGAAACTATAAAATGAACCAAACAAATTCTGGAGCTGAAGAATACACTAAGTGAACTGACCATTTCAACAGAGGTATTTAGGGGCAGTCTTGACTGCTTGATTAAGCAGAAGGAAGAGTCAGCAAACCTGAAGACAGGCCACGTGAAATTACTGAGTCAGAGGAACAAACAGAATAAAGAATGAAAAAGTGAAAAGAGACTGGGGACTCGTACGCCATCAAGCAGCTCAGTGCAATAATTATAGGAGTTCCAGGAGGAGGAGAGAGAGAAAGGGGCAGAGAGCTTACTTGAAGAAATAGCCAAAACATTTCTAAATTTGAGGAAAGAAATGGACACAAAATTACTGCAGTGGAATGAAATTAGAAATCTATAGCAAAAGAAAAAATTTTTGGTAGGAAAAATTTGGTAGGTTCCAAGATATAATATTCAATGTATAAACTGGAAATGCAATTAAAACCAGCTTCTTTATATTTCAATATTGAATACTCTGCCATGTTTAAAAGGTTAAACAAAAAAAACATAATGTGCTATCACCTCACACCCATTAGGGTGGTTACTATCAAAAAACCAGAAAATAAGTGTTGATGACGATGTGGAGATACTGGAACCCTTCATGGGAATGTAAAATGGTACAGCCACTAAGGAAAACATTAAGGTTTCTTAAAAAATAAAAAAATAGTTATACCCTATGATCCAGCAATCCCACTCCTGGGTATATATCCAAAAGACCTGAAAGGATCTTGAAGAGATACTAGTACTCCTGTGTTCACTGCAGTATTATTCACAAGTCAAGAGGTGGAAGCAAGCCAAGTGTCCATCGAGGGATAAATGCATAAAGAAATGTGGTGTATGTATACGTATGTATGTGTATATGCACAATGGAATTACTAGCCTTAAAAAAAGAAAAAAATCTCATGGCACAGGGATGAGCCTAAAGGACATTATGCAGGATTCCACTTACATGAAATATCTAAAGTAGAAAACACAAAAATTAGAATGGTGGTTGTCAGGGCTAGGGGGAGGGGAAAATGGGGAGTTGTTGTTTAATGGGTATAAAATTCCAGTTTTGCAAGATGGAAAAGTTCTGGAGAGCTTTTGCACAGCAATGTGAATATACTCAACACTACTGAACCGTCAAAAAAAAAAAAAAAAAAAAGAGTCCTCATGTTTTTGAAGTGAATACACTGAAAAATAAATGTGCATCAAAAATATGTCTGGGATTAAGTTCGGAATGATTTGAGGGTTGACTGCGGGAGAGGCTGGGGTTATACATGAAATAAGACTGGCATCAGTTGACAATTCTTAAAGCTGAGTGGGTTCATTATACCATTCCCTCTACTTCTGCGTACGTTTGAAATTTTCCAGAATACGGGAATTTTTTTTTTAAAAATCGACAACATGAAAAAAAATCAATGAAAGTGCTAGATGAGAAAGTCCAAGAAATATCCCACATGATAAAAGACTAAAAGAGCATATGAAAGAAAGCTACACACAGGACCTCCAGAAGGTTATCCAATCAACAGGAGCCTCAGAAAGAGAAAATAAACAAGTGGAGAGCAAAGCTAAAATGAGATTTTTTTTGTCCAGCAGATGGACATTATTGCATTTCCACTCCTGGTAGGAATATAAATGGGCAGTCATTTGAGGGCATCCATTTGATAGTATCTTAAAGTTTCTTTTATCTACCCTAGAAAAACATTCATATATACACCCACAGTAAATGTTCTTTAATACGTGACTTTCTAATTCTTTTATATCAGCCACTACATATAAATATCTACAATTCAACCAAAATTCAGAAATTCAGCTTCCAGGAACGTACCTTACATAGCTGTACAACTGAACAAAGAAAATATTAAAAGCATATTCACTGAAGTGCTTTTAATAGCAAAAAAGCGGGAAGTGTCTATTAAGTCCATCAAGAAGAGTCCGGTTAAATCAATTAAGGTGCACGCACTGAAAGAAATGAGGTACGTGCAGCTATAGAAACATCTCCCAGATACATAAAGACAAAAATAATTTACAGAATGTTTAGTATTGTCTCATTTGTATTTTTAAAAAAGAGATACAGATTTTATATACCTAAGAGGAGACAGATAAAAATCACATACACTATATTCACATGAAAAGTTCTGAATATAATATTAACAATACCTTTCGGGATGGGTTCTATATAAAGAAAGAAAAGCACTTCATCGTACAGAATGCACAGAAGGATCAAGTTCTTTCGTTCTGCAAGTTTAATTTGCTAAGAAAGTAAAATATACTGTTCAGAGAAGGAAGAAAGTTAAGAACTAACTTAGCTCCTTACTTTCAAAAGGTTGAAATTTGGGCTCTGCCAGGTTCTCCGGTAGAGTTAGACCAGCTCAGTCACTTTTTTGGTGAAGGATGCAGTGAGAAAGGCCAGGCCCCTGGGGATCCAAGTACACTTCTCAAAATGCCCTTGTAAGTAATCTGACCAATACCACTGGTCAGCAGTGTACCACATACCCTGTGGGAATCAAGGTCCCCGTGGGAGAAATCTATGCACTTGGCAAACCAGTCTTGGTTTTGTTGGAAAATGTCTCCCAGAGAGAAAGGAATACCCAACATGCCCTTGAGATAGATGCAAGTACCTTCATTTTGCACATGAGAACTGAGGCTCCAAGAGGTATCTCACCAAGCCCACATATCCAGGCAATTAAGTTTGGAACAGACTTGACAGCATGGCCAAGAATTCTACACTCCTGCCCATTCACTTGACATCCCAGATCCTGAACATACATACTTAGGGATGTCAGGGGAAACAATCTGATCTAGCAACGCACAGCCTTATGTTCCTGCCGCGTTACGTGTAGCCACCGTGTCTAGAAGTACTCTGTGACCCCAAAGGGAATGAGGTAAGCACCGCAGAGGCCTCCCATTTTCAACCTTCCTCTCCCCCGCCCAACCCATACAAGCGGGCGTACGACGCAGAATCACTGGCATCATCACCACTAGGTAAACTACCTTTACTTTGGTTTGTTACTAGTAACACTTGAAGGCCCTGTAGGGGTTTTATTTCCAAGCAAGCATTTTGAATGTTTAAGGGATTGAAGATCATAGCAGTTCCCCAAATCTTAAGTGCCGTATTTTAGCTGTATTACAGGCCCTAAGTATTGCTTACAGCTTAAATACAACTCCAACTATTTGAGTGTGATAAATTACAATTTGTGAAGCATCAGTCACTTTGGCATGCCATTGGCTAAACTTCAGAACTGTATGAAAGACTCTAGGCTGTTTTTTCAATACCTTCTGACTTATGACGACATATTTTGTACAATAATCTACTCTTTAGCCGTAAGTGGCTTAGTTTTCACAGAACTGAGATCTTCTTCCAAACAGTTCTCAGGATATTGATCACATATTCCAAAGACTTCTGAGTTGCAATACACTTAAGAGTACTGAAACAAGCTTGTTGGAATTTCCATCTGGGGACCACACATTACCAGGTACTTGAATTTTAAAATGATCTTAACCGCTACCATAACACCTCTCTTTGCACCTCTAGTGCAAAGGATCCTGAAAATTGGGCTAGAGGACAAGTTAGTAGTTTCGCTGCCAGGCTGATTATTTTCTTCCCAACTTCTAGAGTTAAACTGAGAACACCAGCTTCTCTAGGAAAGGAGAATGGATCGCCGCTGGCCTCAAGAACCGAACCAGACTCCTCCTGTCTAAATCTTACTGAAGTCTTTACAGTCCAGTGTCTATAGCACGGTTACAATGAAACCTTCCATCCTTCCTGTTTCCCCAAGCTAATTAGTTTAATAAAAGTTGACGATCAAGCTTAATGCTGTTACAAACGGTTAACCTTAAGCATAGTCCTTTCCAGGTTCTGCGCCACTGAAATCCCTTTTCAAAATCCCACGTTTTGTGGAGACCTGCTAAGAGAAAAAATTAGAATCAAAAGGACCTGGATGTTGGAAAGAACAGTAGGGGGAGGGTTAAGGGATGAGAAGTGCCATGTTTGAATGGCTGTGTGGCACGTGGTGGCCACGCATTGAGAGAGAAAACACAGAACAGGAGGGTCTGTGGGCGCTGAGGCGCTGGTGCCTGGCACACAGCCGGATGTATACAGAAATCTGAACACCACACAGATGGTAACTGAAGCCAGTGGATAAGGCAGTCCAAAGTGGACTAGGCCCCAGCCCAGCGGAAAGGTGGGAATCTCATTACTGTGATTCTACTAAGAGGAGCAAATGCGAGGACATTTTCTGAGGAGAATTTTATCATTTGTAAAATGCTTATAAGCCTAGGACACCGGGCAAGTTTAACCTCAAAACCAGTTCCTATGTCTACACAATGGGAATATTCAAGAAGATGTAACGCATAAGCAGAGCCCAGTAGTTAAGCAGTGTCATCCACTACTGTGCCAGCGGGGGCCTGAATAAAGGGAATGTGACCTATGCGATGTGCTTTTCGGACCTAAGGCTGACGTAAATTTATGAAGCTAATATCTGTGCAAACTACAAGTTAATGTAGCCTCCTACTGAACGACCTACATACATTCAGTGAAAGATAATTCCAAAGAGTTTATGTAAAGCTCGCCTACAGATGTAACCTGACGTTAACCTTAGTACTGGGATCATTTCTCTTCTAATCTAAAATATCAAGGTACCGACGTCTATATTAACAAAGTTTCAAAAACATTTCGAAATTTGCCAAGTTTAAAAGAAACCATGACCACCTGGCAGAGCCGGGACTGGAAACCTAAGGTGTTATCTTCCCTGAGCTACTTGCCTTCTAGTGCTCTTAACCATGGCTGTACACGCGAGAATCGCCCCAGAAACTTTTGACAGTACCCCGTATCTATCAAGTCAGGTCTTCCCGAGTCAAACGCGGACACGTGTTCCTGGGAAAGGCTCCCACAGGCGGCCAGAGCTGTGCGTACTCACCACCAACGCAAGGTCTCACACGTTCTGTAGCTAATGCAGTTCAGCGTTCAAACAGCGTCCGTGCAAACTGACTCAGTGGGCCCTGCAAGACGCAATGAGGAAGAGCAGAACCCAGGCTACCCCCTACTTCTAGTCACCTGCTTACAAGGTAGAATGAATTCCGGAGCACGACTCCCTCCCTAAGGCCCGTCAGGGTCAGGAATGAGAGCCCACGAAGCTTAACGGCCGATTATCAATTTATTAGAGCCGCTGGCTCAAGCATCTGCAATGGTGACTTCCACCTCGACTCCGGGCTCAATGCTGATGGAAGTGATCTGCTTGACGATCTCGGAAGGGCTGTGCAGGTCAATGAGGCGCTTGTGGATCCTCATCTGGAAACGGTCCCAAGTCTTAGAACCTTCCCCACAGGGGGTTTTCCTCGTCGTTATTCGCAGGGTCTGCAGTGGAAGACAGAGAACACCAGGCACCCAGGCTGCGGGAGCGCCGCGCTCCCCAACCTCCCGGCGGGGCTGCGCGCTCGGCCCGAAGCCGCCCGGCGGTCCCCCGCGCCCCGGAGCGCCAAGGCTCTCACCTTGGTGGGCATCCGCACCGGCCCCTTCACCTTGAGATTCTTCTCCTTCGCGCCTCTGATCAGGTCGGCACACACTGCAAGCGGGGAAAAGCGTCTGGGCCCTCGCTCACGACACGGGCGGCCTCACCGGCCCCCAAGGCCGCCGGCTCAGAATAGCGTACGCGACTATCACCGGAACTCAACCCTGTAAGGATCTCCTCATCGCCAACGGCGGGGGAAGGGCGCGGTCCATGCCGAGAGACCGTCCTTGCTCGGCCTCCTCGGGCGACGC
>RJWK010021033.1:0-31007 GCA_004363435.1 Platanista minor | reverse complement strand
TGACCCAAAGATTTCTGTGATTTGCCTGAGAGGGGTGGAATTCAGGCCACTGCTTTCACCATGCCAGTACTCTGGCCAGCGTGACTAAGGCTGTCTTTAGAACCCGCTGAGCTTGAGCTTTTATTGCCTCTTTTCTTGTCTTCCTACCTCACTTGTCTTTTTCCACTTTCCATGATTTTTGTTTTCTTCCTGAGTTCTCTTTCTCCCCTCCCCTCTTTTGCTTTCTCTATTTCTTTAACTTCCTCTTTTTTGTTTTTTGTTTTTATTTGTGATAGTTGAGCCAGCCTTTCCTTCCTCCTTTAAATACCTCTCCGTTAAATGACCATAAAAGGAAATAGAAGAATTTTTAAAGTTTATTTTCTTGTTTTAAGGGTGTTTTTTTTGGGGGGGGATTAGTTAGATATATAGTATGTATATAGTTAGATATAAAATTTCCTCTTCTGAATGCTGCCTCCTACTTCTTTCCATAGATGTTCAGTAAAAGTAGGAGTGTGTAAGTGAAGGAAAGAAAAGAGAGGGAGAGATAGGAGAAAAAAAAAAAAAACAACCAATGGTACCTAATGAAGCTTAAAAGCTTTTGCACAGCAAAGGAAACCATAAAGAATACTAAAAGACAACCCTCAGAATGGGAGAAAATATTTGCAAACGAATCAATGGACAAAGGATTAATCTCCAAAATATACAAACAACACATGGATCTCAATATAAAAAAAAAAATCCAATCCAAAAATGGGCAGAAAACCTAAATAGACATTTCTCCAAAGGAGATATACTGATTGCCAACAAACACATGATAGAATGCTCCACATAACTAATCATCAGAGAAATCCAAATCAAAACTAAAATGAGGTATCACCTCACACCAGTCAGAATGGCCATCATCAAAAAAATCTATAAAAAATAAATGCTGGACAGAGTGTGGAGAAAAGGGAACCCTCTTTCACTGTTGGTGGGAATGTAAATGGATACAGCCACTATGGAGATCAGTGTGGAGGTTCCTTAAAAAGTTAAAAATAGAACTACCATACAACCCAGCAATCCCACTACTGGGCATATACCCTGAGAAAACCATAATTCAAAAAGAGTCAGGTACCACAATGTACATTTCAGCTCTATTTACAATAGCCAGGACATGGAAGCAACCTAAGTGTCCATCGACAGGTGAATGGATAAAGAAGATGTGGCACATATATACAATGGAATATCACTCCGCCATAAAAAGAAATGAAATTGCGTTATTTGTAGTGAGGTGGATAGACCTAGAGTCTGTCATACAGAGTGAAGTAAGTCAGAAAGACAAAAACAAATACCATATGCTAACACATATATATGGAATCTAAAAAGAAAAAAGAAAGTTCTGAAGAACCTAGGGGTAGGATAGGAATAAAAAAGTCTACGTAGAGAATGGACTTGAGGATACGGGGAGGGGTAAGGTAAGCTGGGACGAAGTGAGAGAGTGGCATGGACTTATATATATACTACCAAATGTAAAATAGATTGCTATTGGGAAGCAGCCACATAGCACAGGGAGATCAGCTTGGTGCTTTGTGACCACCTAGAGGGGTGAGATATGGATGGTGGGAGGGAGATGCAAGGGGGAGGAGATATGGGGATATACGTATATGTATAGCTGATTCACTTTGTTATAAAGCAGAAACTAACACATCATTGTAAATTGATTATACTCCAATAAAGATATTTTTTAAATCTCTTAGAGGAAAACATTGGCTGAACACTCTATGACATAAATCACAGCAACATCTTTTTTGACCCACCTCCTAGAGAAAGGGAAATAAAAACAAAAATAAACAAATGGGACCTAATGAAGCTTAAAAGCGTTTGCACAGCACGGAAACCAAAACCAAGACTAAAAGACATCCCTCAGAATGGGAGAAAATATTTGCAAACGAATCAATGGACAAATCATTAATCTCCAAAATATACAAAGAGCTCATGCTGCTCAATATCAAAAACACAAATAACCTAATCAAAAAATGACAGAAGACCTAAACAGACATTTCTCCAAAGAAGATATACAGATTGTCAACAAACAAATGAAAGGATGCTCAACTTCACAAATCATTAGAGAAATGTAAATCAAAAGTACAATGAGGTATCACCTCATACCAGTCACAATGGCCATCATCAAAAAATCTACAGACAATAAATGCTGGAGAGGCTGTGGAGAAAAGGGAACCCTCTTGCACTGTTGGTGGGAATGTAAATTGATACAGCCTCTATGGAGAACAGTATGGAGGTTACTTAAAAACTAAAAATAAAACTACCATATGACCAGCAATCCCACTACTGGGCATATATCCTGAGAAAACCATAATTCAAAAGGTGACATGTACCACAATGCTTATTTCAGCACTATTTACAATAGCCAGGACATGGAAGCAACCTAAGTGTCCATCAACAGACGAATGGATAAAGAAGATGTGGCACATATATACAATGGAATATTATTACTCAGCCATAGAAAGAAACGAAATTGAGTTATTTGTAGTGAGGTGGATGGACCTAGAGTGTGTCATACAGAGTGAAGTGAGAAAAACAAAAACAAATATTGTGTGCTAACCCATGTATATGGTATCTAAAAAAAAAGGTTCTGAAGAACCTAGGGGCAAGGAATGAAGAGGCACAGGTGGAGAGTGGACTTGAGGACACAGGGAGGGAGAGGGTTGGGCTGGGATGAGGTGAGAGAGTGGCATGGACATATATACACTACTAAATATAGAATGGATCACAGGTGGGAAGCATCTGCAGAGCACAGGGAGATCAGCTGGCTGCTTTTTAGTTTTTTAACATCTTTATTGAAGTATAATTACTTTATAGTGGTGTGTTAGTTTCTGCTTTATAACAAAGTGAATCAGCTATGAATAAAAATATATCCCAATGTCTCCTTCCCCTTGTGTCTCCCTCCCTCCCTCCCTATCCCGCCTCTCTAGGTGGTCACAAAACACCGAGCTGATCTCCCTGTGCTATGTGGCTGCTTCCCACTAGCAATATATTTTACATTTGGTAGCATAAATAAGTCCAGGCCACTGTCTCACTTTGTCCCAGCCTACCCTTGCCCCTCCCCCTGTCCTCAAGTCCATTCTCTACATCTCCAACTTTATTCCTGTCCTGACCTTAGGTTCATTTTTTTTTTTTTTAGATTCCATATGTATATGTTAGCATATAGTACTTGTTTTTCTCTTTCTGACTTCACTCTGTATGACAGACTCTATATCCATCCAACTTACTACAAATAATTCAATTTCTTTTCTTTTTATGGCTGAGTAATTTGTATATAATTGTATGTATGTGCCACATCTTCTTTGTCCATTCATCTGTTGATGGACACTTAGGTCGCTTCCATGTCCTGGCTATTGTAAATAGAGCTGCAATGAACATTTTGTTACATGATTTTTTTTTTTTTTTCTTGCGGTACGCAGGCCTTTCACTGTTGTGGCTTCTCCCGTTGCAGAGCACAGGCTCTGGACGTGCAGGCTCAGTGGCCATGGCTCATGGGCCCAGCCGCTCCGTGGCATGTGGGATCTTCCCGGACCAGGGCACAAACCTGTGTCCCCTCCATTGGCAGGTGGACTCTCAACCACTGCGCCACCAGGGAAGTTCCATGACTCTTTTTGAATTATGGTTTTCTCTGCGTATAGGCCCAGTAGTGGGGTTGCTGGGTCGTATGGTAGATCTATTTTTAGTTTTTAAGTAACCTCCATACTGTTCTCCATAGTGGCTGTATCAATTTACATTCCCACCAACAATGCAAGAGGGCTCCCTTTTCTCCACATCCTCTCCAGCATTTATTGTTTGTAGATTTTTTGATCATGGCCATTGTGACTGGTGTGTGGTGATACCTCACTGAAATTTTGATTTGCATTTCTCTAATGATTAGTGATTTTGAGCATTCTTTCATGTGTTTGTTGGCTATCTATATCTTCTTTGGAGAAATGTCTATTTAGGTCTTCTGCCCATTTTCAGATTGGGCTGTTTGTTTTTTTGATATTCAGCTGCATGAGCTGATTGTAAATTTTGGAGATTAATCTTTTGTTAGTTGCTTTGTTTGCAAATATTTTCTCCCATTCTGAGGGTTGTCTTTGCGTCTTGTTTATGGTTTCCTTTGTTGTGCAAAAGCTTTTAAGTTTCATTAGGTCCCATTTGTTTATCTTAGTTTTTATTTCCCTTTCTCTAGGAGGTGGGTCAAAAAGGATGTTGCTGTGATTTATGTCAAAGAGTGTTCTGCCTATGTTTTCCTCTAAGAGTTTTATAGTGTCTGGCCTTACATTTAGGTCTTTAAACCATTTTCAGTTTATTTTTGTGTATGGTGTTAGGGAGTGTTCTAATTACATTCTTTGACATTTAGCTGTCCAGTTTTCCCAGCACCACTTACTGAAGAGGCTGTCTTTTCTCCATTGTATATTCTTGCCTCCTTTGTCAAAAATAAGGTGACCATATGTGTGTGGGTTTATCTCTGGGTTTTCTATTCTGTTCCATTGATCTATATTTCTGTTTTTGTGCCTGTACCATACTGTCTTGATTACTGTAGCTTTGTACTATTGTATGAAGTCATGGATCCTGATTCCTCCAACTCCGTTTTTCTTTCTCAAGATTGCTTTGGCTATTCGGGGTCTGTTATGTTTCTATATAAATTGTTAAATTTTTGGTTCTACTTCTGTGAAAATGCCATTGGTAGTTTGATAGTGATTGCATTGAATCTGTAGATTGCTTTGGATAGTATAGTAATTTCCACAATGTTGGTTCTTCCAATCCAAGGACATGGTATATCTCTCCATCTGTTTGTATCATCTTTAATTTCTTTCATCAGTGTCTTACAGTTTTCTGCATACAGGTCTTTTGTCTCCTTAGGTAGGTTTATTCCTAGATACTCTATTCTTTTCGTTGCAATGGTAAATGGGAGTGTTTGCATGATTTCACTTTCAGATTTTTCATCATTAGTGTATAGGAATGCCAGAGATTTCTGTGCGTTAATTTTGTATCCAGCTACTTTACTAAATTCATTGATTAACTCTAGTAGTTTTCTGGTAGCGTCTTTAGGATTCTCTATGTATAGTATCATGTCATCTGCAAGCAGTGACAGCTTAACTTCTTCTTTTCTGATTTGGATTACTTTTACTTCTTTTTCTTCTCCAATTGCTGTGCCTAAAACTTCCAAAACTATGTTGAATAATAGTAGTGAGAGTAGGCAACCTTGTCTTTTTCCTGAACTTAATGGAAATGATTTCAGTTTTTCACCATTGAGAACGATGTTGCCTGTGGGTTTGTAATATATGACCTTTATTATGTTGAGGTAAGTTCCCTCTATGCCTACTTTCTCCAGGGTTTTTATCATAAATGGGTGTTGAATTTTGTTGAAAGCTTTTTCTGCATCTTTTTTAGATGATCATTTGGTTTTTATTCTTCCATTTGTTAATACGGTGTGTCACATTGATTGATTTGCGTATATTGAAGAATCCTTGCATTCCTGGGATAAACCCCATTTGATCATGGTGTATGATCCTTTCAATGTGCTGTTGGATTCTGTTTGTTAGTATTTTGTTGAGGATTTTTGCATCTATGTTCATCAGAGATATTGACCTCTAGTGTTCTCTCTTTGTGACATCTTTGGTTTTGGTATCAGGGTGATGGTGTCCTTGTAGAATGAGATTGGGAATGTTCCTCCCTCTGCTATATTTTGGAACAGTTTGAGAAGGGTAGGTGCTAACTCTTCTCTTAATGTTTGTTACAATTCGCCTGTGAAGTCATCTGGTCCTGGGCTTTTGTTTTTTGGAAGATTTTTAAACACAGATTCAATTTCAGTGCTTGTTTTTTGTCTGTTTATTATTTTCTATTTCTTCCTGATTCAGTCTCGGAAGGTTGTGCTTTTCTAAGAAGTTGTCCATTTCTTCCAGGTTTTCCATTTTATTGGCATATGGTTTCTTGTAGTAGTCTCTCTGATCCTCTGTATTTCTGCAGGGTCAGTTGTTATTTCTCCTTTTTCACTTCTAATTCTATTGATTTGAGTCTTCTCCCTTTTTTTCTTCATGAGTCTGGCTAATGTTTTATCAATTTTGTTATCTTCTCAAAGAACCAGCATTTAGTTTTATTGATCTTTGCTCTTGTTTCCTTCATTTCTTTTTCATTTATTTCTGCTCTGATGTTTATGATTTTTTTCCTTCCGCTTACTTTGGGGTTTTTTTGTTCTTCTTTCTGTAATTGCTTTAGGTGTAACATTATGTTATTTATTGGAGCTGTTTCTTGTTTCTTGAGATAGGATTGTATTGCTATAAACTTCCCTCTTAGAACTGCTTTTGCTGCATCCCATAGGTTTTGGGTCATCGCGTTTTCATTGTCATTTTTTTCTAGGTATTTTTTGATTTCCTCTTTGATTTCCTCAGTGATGTCTTGGTTATTAAATAGTGTGTTGTTTAGCCTCCATGTGTTTGTATTGTTACATATTATTTTCCTGCAATTGATATCTAGTCTAGCGTTTTGGTCAGAAATAATATGTGATACGATTTCAATTTTCTTAAATTTACCAAGGCTTGGATTTTTACCCATGATATGATCTATCCTGGAGAATGTTCCATGAGCACTTGAGAAGAAAGTGTATTCTCTTGTTTTTGGATGGAATGTCCTATAAATATCAATTAAGTCATCTTGTTTAATGTGTCATTTAACTTTGTGTTTCCTTATTAATGTTCTGTTTGGATGATCTGTCCATTGGTGAAAGTGGGGTTTTAAAGTCCCGTACTATGATTTTATTACTGTCGATTTCCCCTTTTATAGCTGTTAGCATGTACTTTATTTACCGAGGTGCTCCTATGTTGGGTGCATAAATATTTAGAATTGTTATATCTTCTTTTGGGATTGATCCCTTGATCATTATGTAGTGTCCTGGTTTGTCTCTTG
Organism: Platanista minor; assembly: GCA_004363435.1. Taxonomy (NCBI): domain Eukaryota; kingdom Metazoa; phylum Chordata; class Mammalia; order Artiodactyla; family Platanistidae; genus Platanista; species Platanista minor. The sequence continues at coordinate 24,095 of RJWK010021033.1, read as the reverse complement.
TAATATTCTTTATTTAAAATCTATTTTGTCTGATACGAGAATTGCTACTCCAGCTTTCTTTTCATTTCCATTTGCATGGAATACCTTTCTCCATCCCCTCACTTTCAGTCTGTATGTGTCCATAGGTCTGAAGTGGGGTCTTGTAGACAACATATATATGGGACTTGTTTTTGTATCCATTCAGCCAGTCTATGTCTCTTTGTTGGAGCATTTAATCCATTTACATTTAAGGTAATTATCAATATGTATGTTCCTATTACCGTTTATTTAATTGTTTTGGGTTTGTTTTGTGAGTCTTTTTCTTCTCGTGTTTCCCACCTAGAGAAGTTTCTTTAGCATTTTTTCTAAACCTGGCTTTGTGGTGCTGAATTCTCTTAGCTTTCACTTGTCTGTAAAGGTTTTAATTTCTCCATCAAATCTGAATGAGATCCTTGCTGAGTAGAGTAATCTTGGTTTTAGGTTTTTCCCTTTCATCACTTTAAATATGTCCTGCCACTCCCTTCTGGTTTGCAGAGTTTCTGCTGAAAGATCAGCTGTTAACCTTATGGGGATTCCCTTGTATGTTATTTGTTGCTTTTCCTTTACTGCTTTTAATATTTTTCTTTGTATTTAATTTTCAATAGTTTGATTAATATGTATTTTGGCCTGTTTCTCCTTGGATTTATCCTGTATGGGAATCTCTGTGCTTCCTGGATTTGATTACTTCCTTTTCTATAATAGGTAAGTTTTCAAGTATAATCTCTTCAAATATTTTCTCAGCCCCTTTCTTTTTCTATTCTTCTTTTGGGACCCTCTAATTCGAATGTTGGTGCCTTTAATGTTGTCCCAGAGTTCTCTGAGACTGTCCTCAATTCTTTTCATTCTTTTTTCTTTATTCTGATCTGTGGTAGTTATTTCCACTATTTTATCTTCCAGGTCACTTCTCAGTTCTTCTGCCTCAGTTATTGTGCTATTGATTCCTTCTAGAGAATTTTTAATTTCATTTATTGTGTTGTTCATCATTGTTTGGTTGCTCTTTAGTTCTTCTTGGTCCTTGTTAAACATTTCTTGTGTTTTCTCCATTCTAGTTCCAAGACTTTGGATCATCTTTACTGTCATTACTCTTAATTCTATTCCAGGTAGACTGCCTATTCCCTCTTCATTTGGTTGGTCTGGTGGGTTTATATCTTGCTCCTTCATCTGCTGTGTGTTTCTCTGTCTTCTAATTTTGCTTAACTTACTGTGTTTGGGGTCTCCTTTTAGCAGGCTGCAGGTCCTTAGTTCCTGTTGTTTTTTGTGTCTGCCCCCAGTGGCTAAGGTTGGTTCCATGGGTTGTGTAGGCTTCCTGGTGGAGGTGACTGGTGCCTGTGTTCTGGTGGATGAGACTGGATCTTGTCTTTCTGGTGGGCAGGACAGTGTCTGGTGGTGTGTTTTGGGGTGTCTGTGACCTTAATATGATTTTAGGCAGCCTCTCTGCTAATGGGTGTGGTCGTGTTCCTGTCTTGCTAGTTGTTTGGCATAGGGTGTCCATCACTGTTGCTTGCTGGTCATTGAGTGGACCTGGATCTTGCCATTTAGATGGAGATCTCTAGGAGTGCTTTTGCCATTTAACATTACATGGAACCCGGAGGTCTCTGGTAAACCAATGTCCTTAACTCAGATCTCCCACCTCAGAAACATAGGCCTGACACCTGGCCAGAGCACCAAGACCCTGTCAGTCACATGGTTCAGAAGAAAAGGAGAAAAAAAGAAGGAAACAAAGCTAGAAATAAAATAATATAAAATAATAAAATGTAATTATTGAAAAGAAAAAAAAATTAAAAAGTAATAAAATAAAAGAAAAAAGAAGAGAGCAACCAAACCAAAAAAAAAAAAAATCCATGAATGATAACAAGTGCTAAAAACTATACTAAAACAAACAAACAAACAAAAACCAACAAAAGAAATGGACAGACAGAACCCTAGGACAAATGGTTAAAACAAAGCTATACAGACAAAATCACACAAAGAAACCTACACATACACACTCACAAAAAAGAAAAAATATATATATATATATATATTTCATTGCTCTCAAAGTCCACTGCCTCAATTTTAGGATGATTTGTTGTCTATTCAGGTATTCCACTGATGCAGGGTACATCAAGTTTATTGTGGAGATTCAATCCACTGCTTCTTAGGCTGCTGGGAGAAATTTCCCTTTCTCTTCTTTGTTCGCACAGCTCCTGGGGTTCAGCTTTGGATTTGGCCCTGCCTCTGTGTGTAGGTCGCCTGAGGCCTTCTGTTCTTCACTCAGACATGATGGGGTTAAAGGAGCAGCTGATTTGGGGGCTCTGGCTCACTCAGGCCAGGCGGCCAGGCAGAGTACCGAATGTGGAGCGAGCCTATGGCATCAGAGGCCGGTGTGAAGTTGCAACAGCCTGAGGCATGCTGTGTGTTCTCCCAGCTCTGTGCTTTGTGACCACCTAGAGGGGTGGGTTAGGGAGGGTGAGAGGGAGATGAAAGAGGGAGGGGATATGGGGATACGTGTATACTTGTGGCTGATTCACTTTGTTATACAGCAGAAGCTAATGCACCATTGTAGAGCAATTATACTCCAATAAAGATGTTGAAAAAATATATGAGATGCAAATATGACAAATATTAAAGTTTGACAAAAGCTGGGTGGCAAGCACAGTATGTTCAAGATACTGATCTCTGTACTTTTCTGTGCTTATTATATTTCAAAATTTGTTACATGTGGGAAAAAATAATGGGCATGTGTATCTTTCAGTCTCAGCAGGGGGACATGAAAGACTGTGGTGGGTGTGTTTGTGTAATCCTAGACTTTGCTCTAGCCACGAAGGGAGGAAAGATACTATAATACATTTTTAAGAAGAGTTTTAAAAAAATCCTACATAGAACTTATCTCACCCAATCAAGCTTCTAGACATGGAAGAGGCAATGCCCTTAAAGATTTATATCAAATATATTTTCCTTGGTTTTTTACTGTAAACCTAAATTTCTGCCTTTATTGTTTGGGTTTCCAGGAGTCTCCCATTTTCTGGGCTGTATGAAGTAACCCATACCTTGAAGTTATTATTAGCCATTATAACTCCTGCATGGTGTTGAAAGCATAGGGCATAGCTTTGATGTATGTGATGGGGGCAGTGGAGAAGTATGTGTGTGGGGTATGGGAATCCTGTTGCAGAATAGCAAACATTGATGGGAACTCTACAGAGGGGAATTTTAGGAGATAACATGATGTAATGGGAAAAGCATGGACCTTGTTTCCAGTCTCAACTAACTTATTTTCAGTGTAATCTTGGAAAGTTATTTATCCCCTAAGAGCCTTTTTCTTTCTTTGTAAAAGTGATACCTACATCATTGGTTGGTGGAGGGATTAAACAAGGCAACACACATGAAGGATTAACATACTACTTGAATCACATTGTAGATTTCCTTTTTCTTCCATACTTCCAAGGGACAGCTCAGATTCAATGGAGAGAGCCATGATTTGTAGGTTAGGAGGCCCAGACTCTCTGTGTGGCAACATAGCAGAAGGAATTCAAAGATGAGAGAAGTGTGGTAACCAGTGAGAGAAGGAAAAACATGGAAAGGAAAGGAGAGAGTGTATAGAATGTGTGTGACTGCCTTACTTTTCCCAGAAGTATATGCAAGATGTTTCTCCTGTTGTCTAGCTACTCTTAAAATTGAAGTTGGCTTCCCCATCTCCTTTGGATACAAAAATGAAACTCAAAGTTTAGAAGCCTCTTTTCCCCACTCCTTTGGAAATTCTACAGAACAGTGAGTAAGGAGAGTTCTGATGAATTGCTTTTTTCTCTTTTGTAACACAATATAGCCCAGCCCCAAAGTAGTAGTGCACAGAGCTAATTTTTGAGTGAAGTTAAAGTCCCCAGAGTATTTTGCTTCCGTCCCCTTGTCCTACTGCTTCTTGTCTGTGCAATGCCCTTTTTTGTCAGGAATGGAGTGTTTGATGCCGGTTAGCTGTGAACAATTTGTCTCATCCTGAACAGCACTCCCTATTCCTCCTGACCCCCAAACTTTCCATTCTTGTCACCAGGTGAGTTTTCAAAGAGTTTTCTTGAAGATAACTATTTTTGTGTTAGTGAGGAAAACAGCAGTCACCGTGGATGCCTAAGAATGACTACAAAATTGTCCTTTGTCAAGCTTCAAAAAAATGAAGTCTGGGGCTTTCTCCCAATTGCCCCTGCTGTCTCTATCACTAGGTACATAATTCAGCTCCTCCCCTCCCAGGGAAAGAATGAACTTCCTTCCCCATATCACCCCAACACCATATAAATTGCTGATGGTCAGGTGGGATTAAAAATATACTGCACATACGCTGTTGACAAGAGATGCACAAAACACAAGGATGAAATTTTGGAGAAAATGTAAATCAGTTGAATACTAGGCCAAAGAAACCTGGTGTATACATATTAATGACAGATAATACAGACTTTGAGGCCAAGAGCACTATTAGGGATAGGGAGAATCATCACATCATGGTAAAAGAAAAACATGAAACCTTAACAATGTAAAATAACACTTAACAACATTTAATGACACAGCCTTAAAATTTATAATCCATACATTGACAGAATTACAAAAAGTAATTTAGAAATTCACAATACCAATTGGAAATTTTAACATACTTCTCTCAGTAAATGGTAAAGACTGAAAATTAGAAAGCTTATAGAAGAGTTGAACAAGACAATTTACAAGCTTCATCTTTATACATATTGATAATATGAGATAGACTTTAAATATCAAAGAACTCATATAAACTACCTTTTTATTGTAAATTAATTAAATGCTATATCATTAGCAAAAGAAATATAATGGGGAAAACATTATAGGTCATTTTTGAAATTCATAGACAGCAGACAGTATTCCAGAAGAGTAGGCTCAGGAAGATACTTCAACATTTTAAGGAAGGGAGATAACAGGCATTATACCTATATGGGTATAGGAGATAAGCCCTACAACCAGTCAAAGGTCCTGTTATTTGGGTTCTTGGAGACATCAGAGCAATTGATCCTTGTACTGATCCAACTATACTGAGTTCAGGGACATACCTGGACTAAACTCATGTTGACCTACAGGGGTTGAGGGAGATGCTTGAATGTACTATATTGAACTGCTGTCAGTATAATATTATCTTATATAATGATAAGTTTGATGATCTCAGGCATATATTCCGACTAGCCTATGCTCAGACTTCCTCTGGCCTGTATAAGACTGAGAATGCTGGGTTTCCTGAACAATGATATTACCCTCATTCACTTAGACATTATAATCCATAACTGCAGGATTTTAGGGTGTGGAAATTTGCCCTTCCATCTGTCCTGGAAAATGTGCTGTGTATCCTGACATCGCTAACTTCCTTAAGGATCCTTTAGAAAAATGAATCCAGCTTGATTTCCTAGAGCAATGTCTGTGTTTGGTATTTTGTCAGTTTAAGCCCCCTAATAAGGCTTATTAAGTCCTGTTTGACTTTGCTTCCCGGAAAACTACTGAGTGAATGTTTTTTGAGAAAAAGAAAAAAAGAGAGAGTATGGCCACAAGAGGATAGGATGTAGTCATGTACTTTATGCTTCTTTAAATAAGCAGGATTTGTAGACTGGTAGTTTGGGATATTCCAAAGTACTTGTTCATATTCATTTCTGGAAGCCTTTTAAAAATTAGGAAACTTATTATGGAAAGGCCTCTATACCTTTCACCTGATGACTTTATCCTCAGACTGGTGGCTAGAAAGTTGAAAATATCCCAGAGAATTTTTGAGTAAGTTTCTCATTTTTCAACAGAAAAATATAAAGAAATAAGAGATAGATAATGATATAGAACAGTTTGATATAATTTTTGACTGGCTGAATAATTGTATCCAAAGATTGTGTTTTTTTTCGTTAGCACACTTCAGAAATTTGTTGTGGGTTCACCTTTGCTCAATATATTAAATAATTACTAGTATAAAGGCAAGAAAAATGTTATGCGGATCAAAATTTCAAATGACCTAAGCCTTGAAAGAATAGCTAATACTTTTGAGTCACAGGACTAATTTCAAGATGGATTCATTTCCATATTAGATAATGGATTAGTAGGCTCTTAATTTCAAGAACAAAACCCCTACCTAAAGCAACATCTTTCTTTAGTCTCATTTCCACTACACACCCCTTAGAATGGCTAAAATTAAAGAGATTGTCAATATCAACTGTTGGTGAGGATGTGGAGCAACTGGAAATCTTACACATTGTTGGTGGAAGTGAAAAATGATATAATCACTTTAGAGAACAGTTTGTCAGTTTCTTATCAAGATGAAAATATAATTACCATAAGACCAAAAAATTCCACTCCTAGATATTTATCCAGGAGAAAAGAAATATATGTAAAGACCTATACACAAGTGTTTATAACTGTTTTGTTCATAGTAACCCCAAATGGAAATAAATGCTCACAATAAATGGATAAACAAACGTATGTGTGGTATATTTATAAAATTAAGTACTACTCAGTGACGAGAAGAAACAAACTATTGATTCATGCAACAACATGGATGAATACCAAAAACATTACGTTGAGTGCAAGAAGGTGGAGACAAAGTATATATGTATGATTCCATTAAATGACACTCTAGAAAAGACAAATCTTATCTATAGGAATAGAAATTCAGTGGGTTGCCTAGGGCTGGGTCTGGGAGGACTGATTGCAAAGGTTACAAGGGATCTTCCTGAGGGATGAAACAGTCCTCTACCCTGACTGGGGTGATGGCTCCATAACGGCACAAATTTGTTAAAACTCATCAAACCATAGTCATAAACTACGTATTTGTATGTAAATTATGCTTCAAAAATGATTAAAAAATAGTATGATTGTAGAACTCTAAGAAACTGTTGGAGATATCAATAAATCATGCAGCAGTAGAAACTCCTTGAATGACTGTGTGATGAAAAGTTTAAGTTGCAGGAAGGGAGATCTAAGAACAGTTGTTAATCAATGGCTTGAGCTGCAGAGCAATGAACAAACTTTTGGTGTGTGTTAGTTAATTCAATTAATTGGGCATCCATACCAAAAAAAAATTCCCATTGTGACTTCAGAGAATATTATGTATTCAGAATTGCTCTGAAGGCATAAAGGACTAGGGTCTGCAAACAAGCAATGACAACTATTATCATGATCTTAATTATTATTTTTGATTATATTTGTACTTCCCTTGGTGAATAGTATATCTTTACATTCACATGAAACTTTCCTGAAATTTAAACACAATCTACTGTTGGAAGATAATAATGTTGGTACCAAATACAAAATGAACATGATTTTCCAATATGAGATAGTGTGCTTCCATTTCACGTGAATGTAAATCATTTTGTAACTCACAGAAGGATGATAAGGAAAACTTGTGTTACTTTAAAAAATCAAAATTCAAAGATGAACATCAAACTATGAATATGAAAGCCCTGACAGTAACTTAGGTAAAACCACAGACTGATTCTTAATGCTAAAATTTTCTCTTCTGAGACACAGTCGGGTTGGTTCTAGGATCAAAAGCCTAAATCAAGAAGAATTATATATTGTACTCTCTCCAGATGGAGGCTTACCAATTTAGGTAATGGAAAAGTGACTTCTACATTTCATTCCAATTTTGAATTAGGTATCTATATGATGATAATATTAAAATACACTTTTTAATAGTATTAAGACATATTTTCAATGCCTGAGTGGCATGGCACAAATATGAGTAAGATGCCAGCAAGATGTCAGCTTCTGGTTAGCTAGCTGTTCTTTGGGTACACTGTGGAGTATGCCAGCTCTCAAGTTTGTTTGAGTTTCCAAACCTTTTGTGGCAAAGTTAGACTCAAAAAGGAGAAAAACAACCCTCACATATTTTGCTTGCTGGGCAGTCCTATCACATAGATTCAGAATAAAATCATTAGTGTTGATGAGTTTTCCTAGTTATACTTGAGAACTTAACACAGAGTTTTGAGAGTCGCTTCATGTTGTACTGTCTAGCTTGAACACTAAAAATTGTTCAGTTGCTAAACCAAACATGCCCCAGGTTTGCCAAGGAAAATAATCTATTTTCCTATTTCCCGTGCTCCATCAGGGTACAAAACACAGAATAAGCCAAAATTTCTCCACAGTGGGCTTGCAGTCTTAAGGAGACCATTATTTTCAATGCAGAAAGTCAAATATTTTTTCCAGAACCAATTTTCTTGCTAACCACACTGAGCATTGAGAAATCAGTGAGTGCCTTCTTGGGAAATATTGAAGAAGGAATTTGGCTTTAGAAAACAGGAAGTGGGTTTCTATTATTGTATAAGGCCAAGATAGAAGGACTTCTAGACCACATTGTCAAAGGTGTGTGAATAATCTCTAGGGGCAGTGACTATTCTTTTTGATGCTTATCTAAACCAAAGCAAGGTTCCATTCCTCCTCATTTAATGACAAAGCTAGAATAATACTGATGGACTTTTCTTTCTTTTCAAGGAGGAGGAGATCAAGTTGGAAAATCCAATTCAACACTTTTAAGAAGTCTTTAGTACAAACATATTTCATCCATTAGGTTAATGTTTTTCTCAGGCTTGTCCAGGAATAAATCCCAATTTTCTCCCCTTAACATCCCAAAGGCACAGCTGATTTGTTTTTAGTTGGGGAAATGAAATGTTTAAATGGGAAACACATGTCCATTTGGTCTGGGGAGGACAAGCTAGGAGCTTCTTGTTTACGAGGCCCCCACTCAGCAATAATCTGACAGCCACAGAAAGACTAAACAAGCAACTAGTAATTAACTCCTAAATAATAGTTCTTCCTGGGAAGATAGTGGATTTTAAATCCATGTAGAACACTCAGTACCTAATTTAAGGTTTAAAAGGCTCTTTATTTCCAAAAGGAGGAAGTTCTGTTATAAATCTTACTTCGTTGTTGCCCTTCTCTTTCTCGGAACACAAATTATTTGACCTAACTCTTCCACCCTAATGCTCATGATCCCGATCCCTGCGTCCTAGGTAGTGTTTCCACGTGGATATTTCTTCCCAGCCTTTCTTTTACCTTTATATTCTTTGCTAAATTCTGAATCCCAAGCACAATCTGGGAAATGGGAAGAAAAATATTATCTCCTGAGAGAATTACACTGAATAAACAACATAGAGAAGTTGCTGAATCAAAGGAATCTCAGGAGATTGTGACATGCGGAGTGGAAGTTTAAGGTCAGCATTTTTGGTACCAGGACAGGAACACGTAGGAGAGATCACAGTCTAATCAGTCTTCCTTGTAGCTGTTACCATGGCCCTGTGTGCTGTTAAGAGTGAGTCTTTCTTGTAAATAAAATAAATATAATAAGTTTAATCACATGGAATATTTTATACAACGGCTATAAGTAGTGTTTCTGGAAATAACAGGTTTTAGGAACAAAATAAGTCCTTAAATTGATAAAGTTGACATGTGATTTTGTATACTGCCATTAACCTTGTTAGAAGACGTAAATATTACGTTATTTAAATCCCACCCGATAGTGTTTTCTGGTGTTTTCCAGTGTTTGCATATTTGCTATAGACTGTAGTTTATTTTAGTACTATTAAACTTAATATCTATGATTTATTAATAATGAACATTAATAAAGTCATAAGTGATAATTAATGCATTTATAAACAAACGTGTTTTAGATATCCATAATAAGAAGTAAAGAGCATACAGAGTATTGAAAGTATTTTAAGAATAACTTATGACTTTGCCAATTCTCAAGAATTCCCAGGAATTCTAATTTCTTGTTCCCAAATCCTAAGATTAATACTTGTCGGGAATTTGAAGCACTAGTCCTTGGTGAACCTAGGAGGAAACATCATTCGTGAATAGAATACCAAATTCCAGTATTAAGTGCCTTAGCAAAGAGTGGTGAAAATGTTTTGAACTTGGGAATTAGAAGAGCTAGATTGAAAACCTTCTTTCAGAGACTTGTCCTCTAGACAGCCTTGGGCAAGCCACTGGCAATACGGAAATACTAATGCTTTACTGGGTTGTTGATAAGCTCAAATAAGATTAAGAATTTCACTTTGTACCCTTTTATGCACTTCAGATAAATTCAGGCAATTATCTCAAATAATCTTGCCAAAATTTGCGTGCCCACTATAAAATTGGGAAGACCCAAAACTGGACTGGAAGACTGACTGGGAAATTGGTAGAAAGAGCTTTGTGGCTACTTCCAAGTATTCTCCTAATAATCTTCTCCATCTGCAAAATAGGATCAGGAATGGGTGTGGTGAACGGCTGCTGGATTTTGAGATCCTGGAGATTTCTGCTGACTGCCTCCAGCAAGGCTCCAGATTCAGTGTCCTTCCTTTTTCAATACTAGAAAAAGCCTAATGGGAAAAACACAAAAAAGGAATCAGCCAGAACAAAAATATCAAAGATCAAATGTGACCCAAGAGACTGACATGTACACACTGCTATATTTAAAATAGATAACCAACAGGGACCTACAGTATAGCACAGGGAACTCTGCTCAGTATTCTGTAATAATGTTTAAAAATAAAGAAAAAAAAAGTGACCCAAGAATGCTACCCAAATATTTAAAGTCATTAGGACACCTTAATCAACCAATTTTTCCACTGTTTCCAACTTCAATTATTAAGTACTATATTATAATTTCTACAACATCTGCATACCATCCATACTCATTTCTTTAATATTTTTCTTTAATTTGGTCCATTTTTAACTTAGTCTTGTCCCAAAAAATAATAAACATGAAATTATTGATTGATGTGCAAATTTTATTTCCCTAAAACACATTTGCATAACTATTACATATATCATAACACATTGGTACATAACTATTATGGTAAACAAATGTCCATCTATGTACCATTTCAAATCATATTGCCTACCACTGGACCACAATTTGAAAAAGTTCTACAGACCATTTTCACTAAGTTTACTAACAAAGCCTAAGGAAAGGCATTTTGTCTTAAATGAGTAAATGGAAACAAGCCTGTGAAGTCACACAGGACCCCACGCTCAGAAGGACCTCATGTTTGGTTTAATACTCTGCTGTCACCCTCCTAAAATTCTTAATAATTTTTATTATTTTTTAAATATTTGTTTGTTTATTTATTTATTTATTTTTGGCTGTTTTGGGTCTTCATTGCTGCACGTGAGCTTTCTCTAGTTGTGGCTAGCAGGGGCTACTCTTCGTTGCAGTGTGCAGGCTTCTCACTGTGGTGGTTTCTCTTGTTGAGCAGCACGGGTCCTAGGCACAGGCTCAGTAGTTGCAGCATGTGGGCTCAGTAGTTGTGGCTCACGGGCTGTAGAGCATAGGCTTGGTAGTTGTGGCACACAGGCTTAGTTGTTCCGCGGCATAGGGGATCTTCCCGGACCAGGGCTCGAACCCATGTCCCCCTGCATTAGCAGGAGGATTCTTAACTACTGTGCCACCAGAGAAGTCTCCTCTGAATAATTTTTAAACAAGAAGCCCCACATTTTCATTTTGCACCACATGCTGCAATTTATATAGTCAGTCCCAAAGGGATAGAGGAATAAAAAAGATTGGCATCAGAACATAGCTCAAATGTGACATTGAAACTTCATTAATTTCATTCATAATGTTTTTCATTAACAACTTTTTGCAATCAATCATTAAGTAGTTATTCACCCTAAAATTATGCAAGACATCCATGGAAGATTTTAAAAAGAAGTAAGATATTTGTTACCTTATAGTAGAGCTTGTAGTCAAGTTGGGGAGTTAAGATGATATTCATTAATCAATTAGCTACTCCATAATGAAGAGCTAAGTTGAATACTGTGGATAATTGTAATAGTAGTTTAGAAAAGAAAGACATCTCAAAGTAGGAACAGTTGGAGAAGATGTGAAAGGGAAAAATTTGAGCCACTTATCATCTCAAATATCTAGTTTTAGAAAAGTTTATGCTAAGCTGTCATGTAAAATCCTCTACAGTCTAGTCCCAATCTTTCTTTCCAGCTTCTTCTGTAACCTGTTTCCCCAAATACAGATCTGTCTCTAACACTTAAAAAAACCCAGATCAAAAGTATTAATGGAGGCTCACATACCAGGTATTCAGATGTTTAAAATTTATAAGGCAAAGTAGTAAACTGTTAAATAATACCTGTCATAGTATCCTGCACTGATTATCCTATCTTTATGGCAATCTGGAAGGCTAGGTTCTAATTTAGATTTCCTGGACTCCTAGGAGTTTCATTCTTGAGCTTGGTGGGGTGGGAATAGCTGGCTCCCAGCCTCAGGCTTGCAGCCTACTCCCCTTCTGTTACTGTATCCCACTCCAGCCCACAATGTGAGCGGCTTCATACATACCATGTGGACTCCAGCTCATACACCTAGGCTCATCCACACCTCCCCCCCAGATCCCTGCCTGTTGTCCTCACTTCAGTGTAGGTGAGTTCACATCAGCAGCATGATCTGCCTTGGGAAGATGAATTTGGGAAAAAGTCTGTGCAGGCCCTCAAGCAGGTTTGGGGCCATTTGGGCAAGGAATTCTGGATTCCAGGAAACCAGAGCAGGGTCTACAAAGGGCAGGGGTGGGAAGGAGGGTTATAGGGGGTGGGCAGGGGCTCTGGGAGGGCATATCTTCTTGCTCATGGTCTTCTTGTTTCTTGGAAGGTTTGTAGTTGAGGAGGGCTGAAGCCTGGTCCTGCAATACACAGAACCTCAGGAGGGTACAGCCAATATACCCTATGTGCTACCCACTTCCTAATTTCTCCTTTTCCTTAAAAAGTGTTTTTAAGTATCTCTTTGTCTTTATATATACCACTCTGCCTTTCTTTTTCACCTAGAATACCCACACCCACTCTGTTGAGTATCATAAGAACTTGTTCATATGCCACCTCATCTTTGAAGCTCTGCAAACTCTGTTAGGCATAGATAGTTCATTTCTGCTTTGTGGTCCCTTGACATTTTATTTGTGCCTCTATGATGGCCTTTATTATCTTGCATTGTAATCACTATCTTCCTCCACTGGATTGTGAATGCTTTGTGCATGCTTGGTCTCTGTACCAAAAGAGGAACTAGTGACACACAGTACTCTCTCTTACAAACATATTTACTGAGAGAATAAATGAATGAAATATACTCTTGTGGCCCCCAAATGTGCCATGTTATGTAAAAGTTTGTTTATCTTGGAGCATTACCAGTCTCTAAGAGTAGACTTGAGCATCTACATGACACCATCCTGGTGAAAACTGGAAACATTCAGTCATCCAGATGTTAGGTGTCATATGGATAAATCCCCAGAAGATTGACTGAATTTTTCCATTTTCATTGGAATGATTGGCATTGTGTATATAGGGCCTTGTGTTATCAGCCCTTGTACTCCCACCACAGTGGGTTCAAAAAGTTATTATTACAGACACAAATGCTCAGCAAGCTATAAATGGGATTCAGCATTCTTCATCATGTGCTACTCACGTGCAAGCTGACAAGTCTGGTGCCAGAGTGATTTCAGTTCATCAGTCCTCATTGTCATTAGCAGCTAGCGTTTATTAGGCAGTTGCATGTGCAGAGCACATTTTCATATGAAAGACATCATGACAAACATTAGATGATGAGAGTTTTTTTTAAGCCACAGAATCAGCTTTCCTGCCACCTACCAAGCTATTTTATAAAAATTCTGCCTAAAGGATTCAGAGCATGTACTACGTTTTGATTTTTAAAATCGCACTCATGTCACAGAAGTCCTCTGTTTCCCCAATTCCCTGCCCTTTGTTATGCCCTTGTCCTTGTCTTTTATCCTAAACTCTAATAATTGAGCATGCATTTGTTTGTTATATTCTGCCTCTTAGTGTGGGTAGATGAGGTACAGTGGAAACACAACATATTAAGAATCAGAAGCCTGACTTTCACCTTGCCTCTGTCATTTGGGGATTTGAGGAAAATCACTGAACCTCTCAGAAGTTCAGTTTCCTGATATGTAGTTAGTAATACCTGCCTTAGAGAGCTGCTGTGAGGGTGAATAAAATAACGTATGAGAAAGCACTTTGAAAATTCCTAAGTAATATAAAAGTATTCAGCATAATTATTTGTTGCCTTAAGTGCACTTTTCTATTTGATTTGATGTTTCATCTCTTCAAAAACAAGCTTAGATAGTGTCTGAACATTGGTCCTTGAGGGTGTCTAGATACAACAGCAAAAAAAAAAAAAAGTCAAATGAAGCGTAATAAACAGTAATGATAGTGATTGTGATGGGTAGGAAGGATAATCTTTTAAGCACAGATGGGAAATTCAAGGCCTCGAATTTTCCAGAGGTGTCCAAAGAGATTCCATGACTTCTGATGCAAATTCCAAAGCTCAGTGTGCTCCTTCTACTGTACTGCCCTCCCCCAGCCATAGTTCTCCCTTAGGGAGTTATAAAGTGAGACCTAATTTTTCACGTGCTTTTATGTGGCTCTCATGATGGAAGAGCTGGAGAGCGTCAAAGAACTAGTCCTATCCAGTGTGTCCAAGTGGTGCTATCTGTGCACAGGCCATGGGGGTCTCTCACAGTGGGGGCCAAGCACTGCTATTCTGTGTGGTGCTGTGAAAAAAGGTGGCAGCCAACAAATATAGAATTGTCCCTCCTCCTAGAAGCAATGACATGGGCAAATGTGCCTGGCAGATTTTTCTGAACAAATGCATTTGGCCACGCATTTTCATCAGCTTCTAGAGGAATTTCAGAACATAGATATTTAAAAAGTCCTACATCAGGGGGAGAATATAAGTGCTTATTACAGAACTGACAGATAAGATTCAGAAAACATACTCTTTCGATTAGGACTAGTCCAGGGAAAGGCCAGATTGCTAAAAGAAGCAGTTGTTTTAATTGCACAACGATACCACATGGTGGCTCCGGAAAGAACTGCACTGAGAAGACAAAATGTCTAAAATCAGTTTTCCCCCCAGCAGCCTCTTTCTCCAAAGCATTGTGAGAATTTCACAAAACAGGTGCAATTAAAAATAGGAAGTTTGCTGAATATCAGAAATTGCTTCCTAAATATTTCAAAGAAGTATTTTAAACTATTCTATTTTATGAAAACTTCTCTGATAGTCCCCAGATGGGTAGGAGCCTCACAGCACTGGGTGTGTGACAATCACCCACTTTACTTTTCTTTCTCACCCAGGAGATGGTAAATCCCTTGAGGACAGGGCAATGTCTTTCATCTCTGAAAGGCAGGCTAGTATAGTGGAGAGAGTTTCTGTGAGACTCCAGCCTGTTCCAGGGTTAACTGTGTGACCTTCAGAATATTATACTTACTAGACTTAGTTTCCTAATTGAAAAATTGAAGATCAAAATAACTACTTCAAAGAGTCATTGCCAGGAAGATAAGTTCATGGGTGAACACTGCCCAATATATAGCAGATACTTCATCGTTATCTGTTGAATGAATATAAGGTGCATCTGTAAAACATCTGCTAATGTATTTTCCATTTTGAAACCCGTGTCTTCAGTATTTTTTCAAAAATGCAATTTAAAAAAAGTATTAAAACTTTCTCTTTGTATATGCTTCCTATTCTTTCTTTTGATCTTCTGTCATATCACCTCTTCAGGAAGATGCACCTTGCATTGTGCTTATATAATTTTTTCAGCCTGTCCCTTTAATCTCTCCTCTTATAACACATATCAATATGTTAATATATTTATGACTTGAAAATATTCCCTTGACCTGCAACTCCATCAACCTAATCTTTTATCTTTCTCCACTTTACTATTAAAATTGTCAAGTTAACTTTCTCCTTCTAATGCTTCTCTGTGAAGACATACTACGAACTTTCAAAACTGGCTTATTACCAACTATGCTACAGGAAGCAAATATATTCTTGAACCTCTCCAATGACTTTGTAATCATTAAATTTTTGGACTTTAAAATCTTATTATTATAGCAATTTCTTAACAAATTCCCTTTTTAAGAGTAAAAATTCTATGTTTTAGATGCAAAGCCACAGTTTATTAGTTTTATGCTATAAAGTGAGTCTCCTTAAAGGCCTTTGGACCTCAACTTCTAAATATATACACTTCACCGAGTGTTGAGAATAAAGTGAGACAGGGTATATAAAAGTTCTTTGAAAATTGTGAAGTGTTGTACTCATATTAAGAATTATTGCTCTTATTACTGTTATCCCTAGGTACACAAGATGAGTTAGAAAACTATCCTGCTCTGGAAGACCCTACTGTCTACTTGTGAAGGAAGACCTATGCAAGATAATTTAGAAATAGACAAACGAGTGCCAAAAGACCCAGTATAAAAGTTTTTTGGAAAACTTAGAATGGAGTGACTAGGTTGGAGTGGATAAGGAGTAGGCATTTGATTACTGTTGGAGTTGATGAAAGAATGATGTTGATACAGAGAATAGATCTTTGAGTAGAATCGTAAAGATGAATAAGAACAATGGTGGGAAGATGGTTCCGGGCAAATAGCCCTGTAGGATATATATGGTGCAGTAGAAGGTGAAGATTCTGGAAAACTAGGCAAGAGCTATATTTTTCAGAGAACATATACTGTTATTACATGTGCTCATTTCTTACAAATAAAGTTCTAGAATGGCAATAAGGACAATTGTTTGTTGTTACTTCCTTAGCCTTTCCCAAATTATATTTTAATAGTAATTTATCTTTCTTTTAACCTCCTCTAGGACAGTTGTTCTTAACTGGGAATGATTTTGCCACCAGGAGACATTTGGCAAAGTCTGGAGACATTGTTTGTTGTCACAATTGGTGGAATGTTACTGGCATCTAGAGTGTAGAGGTCAGAGATTCTGCTACACATCTTACAATGTATAGAACTTTCCCACACAACAAAGAATTATCTGACCCCAAATATCAATCATGTCAATATTATTTTTCTCCAGAATAAAACAGTCTCATGCAGAAGAATTTAGCCACTTTGTTTCCAGGCTTCTGTCCAGTCAACCCCCATGACTGTAAAGTCTTACCTTGGACTCCAGGTTGCTTATTAGAGTATTTTCTTAAACAAAGAAAATTCTTTCTGTAAGAGAAAATCTGGTGCCAGCTTTTAGGATAGTAGACTTTCATATGCTAGGTAGACTCAGATAGAGGAGAAAGGTGTTCTACTCATGCTTACTTAGAACATACCAGCCCTGAAACCCTGAAGATGCACAGATTGAGGAGCATCAGGTGATAGCACCATGGATAGCTGGGGGATGAAGCTAAGGAGAACTGGCCCATCCATGGCTTTGTGAGAAGACATCCACTGATAGGGGAGGAGCCGGGGGGAAGGAAAGGAGTTAGGCAGGAAAAACCCAGCAGCTGTGTGACAGTGGCTGTAGTGGAGAGACTGATTTGTGAACCTATCCATCACTGATTGGAGATTCTTAGACATAATTGGGAGAGAATGGAAGCCAGAGGTCTCCCATGAGCAAGTAGGTGCAAAATACAGGAAAGTTACATCACTATATAATTGTGATACAACTACATCACTATATAATTCCAAATGAGTCTGAAGATATTCATGTGGTATATAAGTGGCCAGAAGTCCAATTCCAGGGAAGCAAATATTCTGGTGGAATTACTTTTGGGGTCATGAAACATTCCTTATAGCTGTAGAATAAGTGTGACTTTTTACAGTACATTAGCATTTTAATTTAAGCAGAAGAAAGCAATTTCTGATTTACTATATAGAAAATAAATTGAAGAAAGATTAATATTTCTTAGTAGTTTGTTATAGTTTAACCCAGCAGACTTGACTCCAGGGGAAGGTCCTCTGGAATCCAGTTCTTATCCCCTTACTCCTGTTTTGTAGCTATCATGGCTGTCACTCAGCCAGAATGGAATCCCTAATGCTAGAGAATCTGGTGTTCCAGGAAAGCTGCTTCATGCTGAGGCTTGGGGAACCTGCCCATCCTCTACACAGCTCTGATAGCTATAAATACATGTGGGTAGGACAGTGAAATAATCTGGGAAATAAGTACAGATTCCTGTCATGCTAGGAGAGATGGGATACTTACACATACATAATACATGTACATACATACATAAATTATCTGCTAGATTAGAGGGGTGGATTATAGCCTGTGGAAATGTATTGGAATTTAAGAGAGAAAACAGTTTTTAGATACTTTAGAAAGAATAGTTATATATTAAAAATATGTTGTTTATGTATTTTTATATTAACAATGCACATTAACAGTAGTGTGCTATTTAAAATACACAACTGAAGAATCAGTATTTAACAACACTTTTTAGACTTAACTTTTTTTTTTTTTTTTTTTTTCAGTACGCGGGCCTCTCACTGTTGTGGCCTCTCCCATTGCGGAGCACAGGCTCCGGGCGCGCAGGCTCAGCGGCCATGGCTCACGGGCCCAGCGGCTCCGCGGCATGTGGGATCTTCCCGGACCGGGGCACGAACCCGTGTCCCCTGCTTCGGCAGGCGGACTCTCAACCACTGCGCCACCAGGGAAGCCCTAGATAACTTTTGTTATCATCTGAATTAGAAAACAATCTGTTAAAAAAGATTTTTATTTTGAGTAGTCACTTCCTTCACTCGAGTTAAATCAAATTGTTCAAATTTTTACTGTGTCTTATCACAGTGGCTATTTTTATTTTTGAAGAGTAGCTCTATTTTCTACAGAAAGATGAGAGAGATATGATTTTTAAAAAATGGGGCACTAGATTAGAATAGGATGTCCAAATTTCCATCCTGACTGTCATAGCAGAACTATTTTTGAACTAGATTAAATCGTCCTGCCCCGTGGACTTCAGCATCCTCATCTATTAAATGAAGCCTGTACAACCCCTAAGTTCCCACCAGCTCTGTGATCCTCTGAAATTACTATACCTTTCTTGTTATTCTCTCTTCTACTCTCATTACTTCTATTCTTTCAGATATGAATTTTGCCAACCTTGTTTATTTATCTGTTCTTTTTTTTCTGCCAACTTTATTTTGCTCAGCTTATTGAATAATAAAGTCACATAAGATTTGCCTCCTCCAGGTTATGTTAATCTCATATTGATTATTGAGGTTCAGTTTAACACTATTTAAAGAGCAGAGGTTTGGAGTCAGGTAGACCTGGGTTTGAATCCTGGCTCTTCTACTTATTATGTGACTTTGGGCAAGTCACTTAAACTTCTTACCCACCTGGAGAATACGGTTAAGAATGTCTTCCCTTTAAATTTGTTGTAAGAATGACTTGATCTGAATACTTATGCCAGCATAACCAGCTTTTTCTTATTGAACTTCTTGCCTTCAAAGCAACCTTCTTCTTTCAGTCAAAAAATATTTATTCAGTGCTTCCTGTATGCAAGCATGCTTCTAGATGCTTGGGTACCATTTTTTAAAAATTATATTTTATTTATTTTTTTATACAGCAGGTTCTTATTAGTTATCCATTTTATACATATTAGTGTATATATGGCAACCCCAATCTCCCATTTCATCACATCACCACCACCCACTTTCCCCCCTTGATGTCCATACATTTGTTCTCGACATCTGTGTCTCAATTTCTGCCCTGCAAACTGGTTCACCTGTACCAATTTTCTAGGTTCTACATATATGCGTTAATATACGATATTTGTTTTTCACTTTCTGACTTACTTCACTCTGTATGACAGTCTCTAGGTTCATCCACGTCTCTACAAATGACCCAATTTCACTCCTTTTTATGGCTGAGTAATATTCCATTGTATATATGTACCACATCTTTATCCATTCGTCTGTTGATGGGCATTTAGGTTGCTTCCATGACCTGGCTATTGTAAATAGTGCTACAATGAACATTGGAGTGTATGTGTCTTTTTGAATTATGGTTTTTCTCTGGGTATATGCCAAGGAGTGGGATTGCTGGGTCATATGTATGGTAATTCGATGTTTAGTTTTTTAAGGAACCTCCATACTGTTCTCCATAGTGGCTGTATCAATTTACATTCCCACCAACAGTGCAAGAGGGTTCCCTTTTCTCCACACCCTCTCCAGCATTTGTTGTTTGTAGATTTTCTGATGAAGCCCATTCTAACTGGTGTGAGGTGTTACCTCATTGTAGTTTTGTTTTGAATTTCTCTAACAATTAGTGATGTTGAGCAGGTTTTCATGTGCTTCTTGGCCATCTGTATGTCTTCTTAGGAGAAATGTCTGTTTAAGCCTTCTGCCCATTTTTGGATTGGATTTTTTTTTTAATATTCAGATGCATGAGCTGTTTATATACTTTGGAGATTAATCCTTTGTCCATTGATTCGTTTGCAAATATTTTCCCATTCTGAGGGTTGTCTTTTCATATTGTTTATGGTTTCCTTTGCTGTGCAAAAGCTTTTTAAGTTTCATTAGGTCCCATTTGTTTCGTTTTGTTCTTATTTCCATTACTCTAGGAGGAAGATCAAAAGAGATCTTGCTGTGATTTATGTCAGAGTGTTCTTCCTACGCTTTCTTCTAAGAGTTTTATAGTGTCCTGTCTTACATTTAGGTCTCTAATCCATTTTGAGTTTATTTTTGTGTATGGTGTTAGGGAGTGTTCTAATTTCATTCTTTTACATGTAGCTGTCCAGCACCACTTATTGAAGAGACTGTCTTTTCTCCATTGTATATCCTTGGCTCCTTTGTCATAGATTAGTGGACCATAGGTGCAAGGGTTTATCTCTGGACTTTCTATCCTGTTCCATTGATATATGTTTCTGTTTTTGTGCCAGTACCATATTGTCTTGATTACTGTAGCTTTGTAGTATAGTCTGAAGTCAGGGTGTCTGATTCCTCCAGCTCTGTTTTTTTTCCCTCAAGACGGCTTTGGCTATTCGGGGTCTTTTTTGTCTCCATACAAATTTTAAGATTTTTTTGTTCTAGTTCTGTAAAAAATGCCATTGGTAATTAATAGGGATTGCATTGAATCTGTAGATTGCTTTGGGTAGTAGAGTCATTTTCACAATATTGATTCTTCCAATCCAAGAACATGGTATCTCTCCATTTGTTTGTATAATCTTTAATTTCTTTCATCAGTATCTTATAGTTTTCTGCATACAGGTTTTTGTCTCCCTAGGTAGGTTTATTCCTAGGTATTTTATTCTTTTTGTTGCATTGGTAAATGACAGTGTTTCCTTAATTTCTCTTTCAGATTTTTCATCATTACTGTATAGGAATGCAAGAGATTTCTGTGCATTAATTTTGTATCCTGCAACTTGACCAAATTCACAGATTAGCTCTAGTAGTTTTCTGGTGGCACCTTTAGGATTCTCTATGTATAGTATCATGTCATCTGCAAACAGTGACAGTTTTACTTCTTCTTTTACAATTTGTATTCCTTTTATTTCTTTTTCTTCTATGATTGCTGTGGCTAGGACTTCCAAAACTTTGTTGAATAATAGTGGTGAGAGTGGACATCCTTGTCTTATTCCTTGTCTTAGAGGAAATGCCTTCAATTTTTCACCATTGAGAATGATGTTTGCTGTGGGTTTGTCATATATGGCCTTTATCTTGTTGAGGTAGTTTCCTTCTATGCTCACTTTCTGGAGAATTTTGATCAAAAATTGGTGTTGAATTTTGTCAAAAGCTTTTTCTGCATCTACTGAGATGATCATATGGTTTTTATTCTTCAATTTGTTAAGACGGTGTATCACCTTGAGTGATTTGCATATATTGAAGGATCCTTGCATCCCTGGGATAAATCCCACTTAATCATGGTGTATGATCTTTTTAATGTGTTGTTGAATTCTGTTTGCTAGTATTTTGTTGAGGATTTTTGCATCTATATTCATCAGTGATATTGGTCTGTAATTTTCTTTTTTTTTGTAGTATCTTTGTCTGGTTTTGGTATCAAGGTGACAGTGGCCTCATAGAATGAGTTTGGGAGCGTTCCTTCTGCAATTTTTTGGAAGAGTTTGAGAAGGATGGTTGTTAGCTTTTCTCTAAATGTTTGATAGAATTCACCTGTGAAGCCATCTGGTCCTGGACTTTTGTTTTTTGGAAGATTTTAATCACAGTTTCAATTTCATTACTTGTCATTGGTCTGTTCATACTTTCTATTTCTTCCTGGTTCAGTCTTAGAAGGTTATACCTTTCTAACAATTTGACCATTTCTTCCAGGTTGTCTATTTTATTGACATAGAGTTGCTTGTAGTAGTCTCTTAGGATGCTTTGTATTTCTGCGGTGTCTGTTGTAACTTCTCCTTTTTCATTTCTAATTTTATTGATTTGAGTCCTCTCCCTCTTTTTTTGATGAGTCTGGCTAATCATTTATCAATCTTGTTTATCTTCTCAAAGAACAAGCTTTTAGTTTTATTGATCTTTGGTATTGTTTTCTTTGTTTCTATTCTATTTATTTCTGTTCTGATCTTCATGATTTCTTTCCTTCTGCTAATTTTGGGTTTTGTCTGTTGTTCTTTCTCTAGTCCCTATAGATGTAAAGTTAGATTGTTTATTTCAGATTTTGCTTGTATCTTGAGGTAGGCTTGTATTGCTATAAACTTCCCTCTTAGAACTTCTTTTGCTGCATGACATAGGTTTTGGTTCATCGTGTTTTCATTGTAATTTTTCTCTGGTTTTTTTTTTTTTTTTTTCGGTATGCATACCTCTCACTGTTGTGGCCTCTCCCATTGTGGAGCACAGGCTCCAGATGCGCAGGCTCAGCAGCCATGGCTCATGGGCCTAGCCGCTCCATGGCACGTGAGATCTTCCCACACCAGGGCACGAACCCGTGTCCCCTGCATCGGCAGGTGGACTCTCAACCACTGCGTGACCAGGGAAGTCCTCTCTAGGTATTTTTTGATTTCTTCAGTGATCTCTTGGTTATTTAGTAATGTATTGTTTAGCCTTTATTTGTTTTTTTAATGTTTTTTTCCCTGTAATTATTTCTGATCTCATAGAATTGTGGTCAGAAAAGATGCTTGGTATGATTTCAGTTTTCTTAAATTTACCGAGGTTTGATTTGTGACCCAAGATGTGATCTATCCTGGAGAATGTTCCATGAGCACTTGAGAAGAAAGTGTAATCTGCTGTTTTCAGATGAATATCCTATAAATATCAATTAAATCTATCTGGTCTATTGTTTCATTTAAAGATTGTGTTTCCTTATTAAGTTTCTGTTTGGATGATCTGTCCATTGGTGTAAGTGAGGTGTTAAAATCCCCCAGTATTATTGTGTTACTGTCAATTTCCTCTTTTATAGCTGTTAGAAGTTGCCTTATATATTGATGTGCTCTTATGTTGGGTGCATATATATTTTTAATTGTTATTTTTACTTCTTGGATTGATCCCTTGATCATTATGTAGTGTCCTTCCTTGTCTCTTGTACATTCTTTACTTTAAAGTCTATTTTATGTGATATGAGTATTGCTACTCCAGCTTTCTTTTCATTTCCATTTGCATGAAATATCTTTTTCCATCCCCTCACTTTCAGTCTATATGTGTCCCTAGGTCTGAAGTGGGTCTCTTGTAGACAGCATATATATGGGTCTTGTTTTTGTATCCATTCAGCAAGCCTGTGTCTTCTGGTTGTAGCATTTTATCCATTCATGTTTAAGGTAATTATTGATATGTATGTTCTTATTACCATATTCTTACTTGTTTTGGGTTTGTTTTTGTAGGTCCTTTTCTTGTCTTGTGTTTCTCACTTAGAGAAGTTCCTTTAGCATTTGCTGTAGAGCTGGTTTGGTGGAGATGAGTTACCTTAACTTCTGCTTGTCTGAAAAGATTTTGATTTCTCCATCGAATCTGAATGAGATCCTTGCTGGATTGAATAATCTTGGTTGTAGGTTCTTACCTTTCATCAGTTTAAATATGTCGTGCCACTCCCTTATGGCTTATAGAGTTTCTGCTGAGAAATCATCTGTTAACCTTATGGGAGTTCCCTTGTATGTTATTTGTTGTTTTTCCCTTGTTGCTTTCAATAATTTTTCTTTGTCTTTAATATTTGCCAGTTTGATTACTATGTGTCTCGGCATGTTTCTCCTTGGGTTTATCCTGTATGGGACTCTCTGTGCTTCCTGGACTTGGGTGGCTATTTCCTTTCACATGTTAGGGAAGTTTTCGACTATAATCTCTTCAAATATTTTCTCTGGTCCTTTCTCTCTCTCGTCTCCTTCTGGGACCCCTATAGTGGGAATGTTGTGTTAAAAGTTGTCCCAGAGGTCTCTTAGGCTGTCTTCATTTGTTTTCATTCTTTTTTCTTTATTCTGTTC